>JADZMA010000440.1:0-35007 GCA_020796225.1 Arion vulgaris
TATTTCTTGAAAATGAATCAAATTCAGGGATGGTTTTCCCTTCCCGTAACGGGGAGATATAGATATCCAACGAATAGGGGTAAGGGAAGAAAATAATGGGAGAAACTTTAGGGATTCAATGAATCACGAACTATGAAGTTGCATACAAATTGAGAAATTATGAAGCAAAGAATACGGGAATTATGAAGATGGGAAGAATGAGAAACTTTTGGTGCAAATGAGAAATGGGAAGGTGGTTGGGGTGGGGGGTGGAGAGAGATAGGGTTAATAAGAAAATTTAGTAGGTATTTTACACCTCGAAAACGGAGAAGACCAAATTCACATAAAACAGTAATAGCCTGCCCGTCTGTTGTTGGAGCTGCAAGGAGCAAGAATAGTAAGACTGCCACCAACAAGGCATGTCGTAAGACGCGACTGAGGTAGAGCTTTTTTTGATCCAGTAGCACTTGAGCTGAAAGCTCTTCGGCTCGGTGTCATGGACATCGTAACCCTTCGGTTCGGTGCCACGAACACCTAAATATGGGAACCTGTGGCTTTTCTGCCAGTCCGCGGAGTTGAACCCGCACATCCAGAGGACTTGTCACCCGTAGTCCAACGCGCTACGAACACGCTGGGCAGGCGGGCGGGGACAAGTGCCTTAAGCCTTCCTTCAGTTTGACTTATCTCTGGCAATCTCCTCCCAGTTTGATGTATTCTTGTCAAGAGCCTTTAGTGCATCATTTTTTTGGTATACATCATTGTAGAGAAAGTAAGGTTGACCCTCAGTTCTTTTTTGGGATACCAACTCTATTTTCAAGATCTTCTTATCATCTGTCCATCATCCGTCCTACACAAATGACCAAGTCATCTGAGGTCTTACTGTGTCCTCGGGCCATATTGTTGAGTGTTATAGCTCGTGATGTAGAAAATCTGGTTCCATTCCTAGGGTGCCCAAAACCCCCCGTATTATTTGTCTTCCAATTTTGAATGGTATGAGTGTATGTCGTATATCGAAATTTCTAATCTCCATATAATAGCCTGAGAGGCAGAGTGAGAGGTGTGTTTAATCAAGGAGCCACAGGAACCATCAGTATGCAACTTCGATATCTGTTGGGGAGACTGAGCACCTATGGGTCTGCCCGGAGTGCAATGACGTCAGTTTAGTAACTAATAACCAATAACAAATCTAATTCCAGAGGCGTATGGAATCTACTGTCCTGGGATGCGGGGGGTTGCGGTAATGAGGGAAGGGTTGCGTCAACAGCATTGATTGTCGGTGAGTTGGGAAAATGGATAAGGGAATGTTTTTCGGTCTCTTCGCGATTCCGTTGATGAAGACACTAAAATAGATGTTGCATCGATCCAGCGATTTTAACCGGAGTTTGGAGTTACTGCTTACACGTAGAACTGGATTGCTTAATGGCAGTGTCAAAGTGTGTTTAACCAGCGAGCCACTGGTACCATCAGCATGCATCCCTTCAACATCTATTGGGAAGACTGAGAACCCTATAGGACTCCCGGGACTACAATGAAGCCATTTCAGTTCTTCAGTTTTTTCATGAGTGTCTGGGATGAGGACACCAAAATAGATGTTGAATGGATCAAGCGATTTAAGCAGTTTGGACAAGTCGAACTGGATGCCTGAGGGGCAGAGTGAGAGGTGTGTTTAATCAGGAGCCAGGGAACCATATATGCAAACTCTTCGATATCTGTTGAGGGAGACTGAGCACCTATGGGTCTCCCCGAGTGCAATGACGTCAGTTTGTAAAAAAAACAATAACCAGTCCAGTAACCAATAACTTCCAATTTTGAAAAAACCCAAAAAAATTGAAAAAGTCGTATGTTCTGCTTATTGACTATTAAGTTTTTTTTTGCTTTGTTCTGTTGACACAATCACCAATCTTAAAGTCCACTGAGAAGCATTATCTCTGTGTAAAAGATGGGAACGTGGCCCCCGATAACGAAAGGTCGGCGATAAGGTAAAAATTCAAGGAACTGTAGTGGATAGCCAGTCCCCCAGGTGGCAGCTGAGGAACAGACAAGTAGTTTTAGTTTATAAGTTTATAGTAGTTGGTAGGATATATATAATATTTGTAGAGACTTAGTGTTTGCACTCTCTAAACAGATGGCAACACTAAAACGAGACAATGACGTTTTGCGTAGTTAGAGAGTGACGAGTTAGCAACAATAGAGAAAACATTAGGCACGACGATGGACAGGACGTATTTTTGTTGTGCCTCCCATGTATCAACATCAATAAGAAGATATGGAACTTACGGGAATGCCCTGTTTATTACTTGTGCTGTATTATCAAAGCAATAACTACAATAACAGAATACCATCAATGCTATAACAACATTACCAAACTACACCCTTCAACACAATCGAGCCATCCTGACTAACCACCGCCATCCTGACAAACGCCCCCGGCACTGTCCGGCATTTGTTCGAGTCCCCTGGTCTTACCTCAGGACGATAACGTGAGTACCTCTGAAGTCGGAGAAAATCTGCCTGTATGGCGAGGAATACAAATTACGAGTACTTTGGGAGCAACGGCTGCCAGTGAAAAGAATTTAAAAATGTGCACGCTGCCCATTGTAAAAAATTTGGGAAAACAGATTTTCACGCAAAAATCAGTTTCAGAGATGAAATTTCGTCTGAGTTGAAAGCGGACGAAAGAAAAAAAAATATGTTTCGTCAATAAATAAACATGGACAATAAATAAAAAGACATCAGGAAAAAATGGGTACAACATCAGTACTAGACTTCATCAAGAAAAAAACAAATTAAATGGCTCGGCTACGTAAGCAGATTGCCAACAGACAGTTCACTGCAAAGAGCAATGCTGTCCGATTTACATGGGTACAAAGCAAAAGGCATGTCACGCAAAAGATGGACCTCAGAGATAACAGAGGCGACGAAAGACACTATCTACGAACCGCACACAAGGGCCCGTTTTTGAAATCTCTTCTTGACCTGACGCTGTGAGGCAAACAGGAATGGAGAAAAAAAAGAAAGAATAAACATGGACTTGTAGAATAGATAAATTGCAAAAACCTTACAGTGGTCTATCAGCATTATAAAAAACCCGCCCCATTAAACAGGAATTGTTGGTTTTCCTGTCTGACTAGTTTGGCCCTTTTGTTTCAGAGGCCACGATGGGAACAACCTGGGAAAAATTTTGAAGAATGCCGAGGCTAGGCAAGGGCCCTATTGTTAAATGAGACTAGAATAGAGCAATACAGTATCAAGTGTTATTTCTGTAGTAGTTGTATGCGTTATCATTGACAAGGAATTTTTGGCCTAGCTTTGGGAACGAACCAAAAGGATAAACGAATTTGTTATAGATGCTAAACCACGGGGTTTCCCAAAAAAACCCAGAGGGCGCTGAAACCTTCCAAGGGCGATAATGAGTTCAGAAATTTTGGGGGGAGTTTTTTTTAGTGATTTTGCGATTGAATAATCATTAAAAAATTTGAATTGTACATTTTAATTCATCTTACACGATCCATTTTTCATCAATTTTCTATTTCATGAATATAATCATTTGGAAATTGACCATGTATGACAGAAATATATATGAATTTTCTGTCAAAGTGAAAATAGAGCATGTATATATAAGTGTTCAAGATAATGGCAGCCTGTGAATGGAGTCAATCTGGCATATATGTATGAAAATGAGAAGGTTCAGTTATAACGTAGTATAGGTCAAGGTTATGTGACGGATGTAATTGTAGTGCGGGGAAAGGGGGGATGAACAAATGTGACAAAACGAGCTGAGTAGAACCGGTTTAAATAGTACATAAACATAACGCGATAGATTATCTGGCAAACTTTCGATTTGTCAATGGGGCTGTTTTTAAACTTGAACACCCTGTATATATGTTTATGGGGGGGGTACACTGATACAATGGGGGAGGGGGTGTTACAAAGTTTATGTCGTAGAAAGTGGGCGGTGGACCGACACAGTTTGGGAATCTATGGCTTAAACCTTGCCCCGAATATGAGGGATGCGTATTTAAAAAAATTATACATCTATATACCCTTTTGTCACGTGACTGGCGAAAGGAGTGATGTTCTGCATACCTTCTGTCACATCTGCTTCGTGATATCTATCTCAGGTTCGCAATGATGTTATTTTAATCAACATTTGCAATTTTGGTCTTATGATAGTATTGATGGCTGTGGTGGTAGTTTGCTGAGGTAGATTTTGTTTTTATTTTTCGTTTGCCCCGTTATGAATTCTGGCGTAGTCGTGTCGCCTAATATAACACCTCTGATTGGTTTTTTCGGGGAAAGGGTTGCTTTTTTTATCACAAGTGTCCTCGTCATTCAAGTGAGCCACTTCGGACCCCTAGGTACTTGTAATTTTAGATCATCAATTAAAAAGAAAAATCTGGCCAGCAATGGCGGAATGCGGGAGGACCATTCAGAGTCAGAACTGTTTGATTCTGAAACGACTTTGCTGCGCATTTTCGCCATGTTTGTCGGTATTTTCCGGTTTCGTTTGTGCTACTGAGTTAGTGCTTGAGCAACGCTTGAGCTATGACTGTTACATGGAATGCTTTTTTCTATGTCAACCGTGCGTTTATTGTGTTATTAAGAATGGCGGACAGCGGTTATGACGACAGCTTCCCAAACTGCCGTATGCAGTTAAATTGCGAGTGCAGAAAGCTGAATTTTGTCATGATTGATGTTCCTTCGACAAGAATTGCATTCAAGTGATGAACAGTTTTGTGTTGCTACATTAGCGGCGGCCATATGCATTTTATGCGGTGCATGTTGTTTTTTGTGTGGTGGTACGCGGCTGTTTCATTCTGGAATTAGTTCACACGGGAAACATTTCACAGTTGTTAGCATTTCTGTGATTTTCATTGGCACAGGAACGGAGCAATTATGGGGTGACCGTTGCAGGAATTTGGGAACCGATTATGAACTATTTATGAAAATAAGATCAGTTTTATTTTTGTGCCAGGGAAATGCAGGTGTAAGGGGAATGAACGTGCGGATAAGGGTTGAGGATGCTGCTGTCCAAAGCGGGCGAGCAATGGACCAGGCTGATATTATAAATTCCTTAAGGGAGAGAGGGCGTGTAGTGAAGTTGGAACCGTACTTAGAACTATGAACTTATGAACTTATGAACATGAACTTATGAACTATGATCATCAATAAAGGATCCGGTTTCATGTAGTCCTTCTTCTTGAACATAGGGGAAAAAGTACAAAAAAATGTTTAACCCTTTAGTGCTAAAACGTATATATACGTTTTCCCCATTCACTTCTAAAGACGCATTAACACGTTGTTATTTTCTCTTCTGTGGGCTAAGACGCGTTAACACGTTATACATTGCCCACTGTCACTGCTTAGGCGTACATTCTCCGTTTGGGACAAAGAAACAAAGGTAGATATTTTTGTCAGCCTTCGGAAGTATGTAGCAGCGAAAAGGGGGCATAGCAGAGCCTGTCAACAAAAAAAAATAAATATCGCCCAAACATCGGGAAAAGGCAAGACTAGAATAGAAAAAAAACAAACACGGGGCAAGGGCGTAACAGGGGGTTTTGAAAAAGAAGGAAGGGGCCCGTCTGTAAAGAAAAAAGGCCATATACAATTTTTCCACGGGAATATTTTTAAAAAATTTTTTTAAATCCCGGGTAAAAAAAATTTCAGATCTTTTGTAAAAGAAATGCAAAGGGGGGGTATATGTTGGTTAAGTGGATGAAAACCCTTTTCCTTTTCTACATTTCAGGGGCCCCGGGTGTGGTAAAAGGAAATTGTGTATATTTTCCCATCACAGTCACGCGATCCCGTTTAATCCCTAAAAACCTTTTTTGGCTTCCTTTTTTTTTTTTTTCTTTTTCCCGTGCAGTCATGATAAGGCAATTTTGCCCCCAAAACTAAAAAGGCGGACCCTGTTTTTGCACCACAGGTTTTTTATTCCCGCCTTAAGTTTCGGCCAAAAAAAAAGGCATTCAAAAGGGGTTTTTTTGGTTGCTACTTTGGCGGTTGTTTGTTTCTTGGGGAATCCACTCCCCCCCTTTTCTCTCTTTCTAAATGTCAGGTCCCCGATAGGCACCCAAAAAAATGTTGATAATTTTTTTGTATCTTTCAAGATGGAAATTCAAGTTTGATAAAATAAACTTTATATCCAGTAAAATTTCCCAGTTCTTTTTCCCTGATTTGTGTGTACCCCCCCTTTCCTGGGCGCAGATGTGGTTAGGGGTTTAGTTATCTGAGCCCAAACTTTACAGTGAATTTTCGGGAACAGGCCTTTATCTGTTTTTAAGGAAACGAGGGGGAGGGGGAGGTGCCCGTCTGCCCAGCGGGGTTCGAAGGCTTTGAACTAGGGGTACAAGCCCCCCTGTGAGCCCCGGGTTAAACCCGCGGGCTGACAAAAAAGCCAAAATTTCCCCCGGAAGGTTACGATGCCCCGGCACCGGCCGAAGACCCTGAAAGTTCGGGTTCTTTCGGGACCGGGGTTGGGGATTTGTTAAAGACAGGGTACCCCCAGAGCAGAACTTTTTTAATTAAAAAGGGCGAAAAGCCCAAATTTTCTTAGGGGAAAACCCCGGGGTTCACCCACACCCCAAGAAGGGGTCTCATGATTAGCTGCTTGCTTTTTGGAAACCCCAAAGCAGTCAAAAGGGGGAAAGAGATCGGAGAACACATGGTTGTTACCGGGCAATGATGATGATCCTTTTAAAAACCAACCCCCCAAGGGTCAATTTCGGCATGCCCCGGGTCAGAAAAGCGTGAGAAGGGAAAACTGGCCAAACAGGAACGACCCAAAAAAACCAGGGGGACCGATAAGCCCCCAAAGGGCCCCCGTCTGTTTATAAATCCCCGAGTAAAAACCAAAAACAGAAATTTTTAAAGTGGGAAAGGGTTGCCTAAAAATTTAAACCAAAAACCCCAGAAAAAGAGTCCCCAACATCAGCATAAGAAAAAAAATTTTTAAAAACCCTTGTTTGAATTACATAGATAAACAAAGAAATTAAGGTTTGACCATTTTTAAGAATGCACCCAAACTCCACAGTATACAAATTTCTAAAAAAAAACTTGGGAAAGAAGGGGTTTGGGAAGACCAGAAAAGGTGGTTAGATGGCAAGCAGAATCCAAATAAAAGAGCAAAAATAACAACCCAAGACCAGAACAGCGCAAGACAAAAACAAAAAACCCTACACTAGGCAAAAAACCCTAATGTGACGACAAAAAACCCACCTGGGGCAAAAACCCCGGTAGAAAAGGGACACAGAAAACCCACCTGGGCAACAACCCGGAGCGGGGGTGGGACAGAAGAAGAAGCCCCAAGAAGTCGCATAGCGAAGTTGACAGCACACGTAGAAACAAAGGGCAGACACGATGTTTTGAGAACTAGATCAGAAACCATAATGAAAGATGCAAATCGTATTTTCCCTGCTCCCTCCCAGTGGCGGGGCTGGTGTTTCTTCGTCCATCTGAGGTAATGATGACTACTCACTTCTCCCATATTATGTGTTTTTTTGATCCAGAAGATTTTTTTGGCCCTTTGGCTCGGTGCCATGGACATCGTAACCCTCGGTTGGGTGCCACAACCCCGTAAATCTAGAGCCCCCGTGGTTTTAACCCACCCCGGGAAATTGAACCGCACTAAAGGGGGCTTCCCGTCGCCCAACGCGTTTTAAAACGCTGGGAGGGGGGCAAATCCATCCATTTTTTTTCGGGGTTCGTTTTTTAGCCCAAATTTTAAAAATCTTTGGGGATTTGTTTGATTTTTTGGCCAAAACTTTATACGGTTAATTTTTATTAGGCCCAAACGCATAGATTTTACACGTTTGGGAAACCACCCAAATTTCAAAAAATCCATCCATTAAATCCTTTTAAAAATTCCCCGGTCAAAATACCCCCCCATATTTCCCCCTCACCTCAGCCTGCGCCCCCCCCCTCTGGATTTTCCATCTTTCCTTGGGTCACTTTGGGGCTAGAAGTCTTAAAGGGTTTGGGGAGACAAACCAAGAAGAGATAAAAAAAGGGAAATGGAATTTTAAAGGAAAGAAATTTTTGCCCAAAAATTTTTAGTTTTCAAACCTGTATACAACTTTGGTTCGGAAAATTTTGGTGTTTTTGGACACACTGATACCAACCCGTCTAAATGTTACATTAGACCCCCCACTTTTTTCCCGGGCCGGGCTTGAAAAGAATCCCCGCTAATATAAGGGAACAGTTTTCCTTGTCCTCAAGGGCTATTTCCCAAATGACACAAAAAAAACGACAATTAAGGGGCCAGCCGGGAAAAGAATTACACGCTAAATACACAACGATCTTGCCCTCAAGGCTATTTCCCAAAATGACACGAAAAAACGAAATTAAGGGCCACCAAAAATTTACACGCTAATATAAAAGACAGTATTTTGCCCTAAAGGGCGTTCCCAAAATGACAGAAAAAAAAAAATTTTTCCCGGAGTTTGAAAAATTTAAAGCTAATATCCCAAACAGTATTTTGTCCCCCTATTTCCCAAATGACAGAAAAAAAGACAATTAAGGCCCAGCCTCAGAATCACGCAATATAAACGGCACAGTATTTTGCCCTAAAGGTTAATGACACGAAAAAAAAGACAAAACCCACCACCCCGCAAAATCACACCCCCAATATACAACACGGTATCTTTTGCCCTAAAGGTTTAGCCCTGAAACCGAAAAAGATGACACCAATTCACAGAGCAATAATTAAATTTTTGGCCAGCCTCCCGGCGTGGGCCCCCAAAATTTTTGGCAGTTAATGTTCTGACGCCGATATTTTTTTTAATTTGGTTGCCGGGCCATCCAACATTTTCCCCTTTTTGTCTTCCACGATTTTTCCCCTTTTTCCAAAACCCCCCAGCCCAAATTTTTCCAAACCCTTTCTTTCCTTATATCCCCAAGAACCCTTTTTGTCTGATTCTTGATTTTTCGATTCTGTCTAAATTCGAAAAGGAAAGGGGGATGACACACCCCATTGTGACCTTTCGGCGGATATATTCCGGGGTTTTCCCGGGGAAAAAAGGGTTTGGGAGCAAGAAACCGGGGCAAAATACAAGGTCAATTTGGGTTTCCCCTGACCCTTTTACCGGGAGATCTTCTTTTTTCTTCTTTGCGTTCTTTCCCACGCCCAAATTTTAATCCCCTTTTTGTGATATGTTTGATCTTTCCCAAAGAACATATACGTTGAAACTTTGGGTTTTTTGGGCCCCTAAATAAAAGGGTTTAAAGGGTTTAACACACATCCGATTTCCCCCAAATTTATCCCCTTGACAGGGGGGAAGGAACAGGGTTTTATTTTTTACCCCCCAAATTTTTGGGCCCGGAAACCCCTTTCGGGAACCTGGAAACTAAAGAAAAATTACCTCAGAATTTGAGAAAAGGTTTGTCTAAATTTGGGAGGGACACTGATAAAAAGGGAAAACCCGCCTTCCGAAAAAATTAATCGGGAGGGCACAAATTAGGGGCCATGAATACACCTGAACCCCACAGGGGGGGAACGAAGAAAAAATCCACTTACAACCCGGGTTATGAATAAACCCACCTTTATGGGGCTCCAGGGGAGGGGAGCTCCCCCGGGTGTGTTGTTGTCGGGGCCCCAAAGAGAAAAAAATAGACCAGCGACTCAAATCCCAAGAGGGACTGATGTGGGCCCCAGGGAAGCTCCCCTGGTAAAAAAAAGAAACCCCGAGAAATCGGATGTGCGGGCCCGTGGGGTTCTTTTGGCACCCCCCGTACTTGGGCCAGATTACATACAGATCAAAGAGTGGGTTTAAAAAGGGCCCCTGATATGGGCGTCGAAGGGGGAAAAAAAGAAGGGAGAGAAGTTGGTACCCCAAAGCTTGTTCTGTAAGCGTCATTTTTGGGAAAGGTGAGAGAATTTTTGGGTTATCCCATAGCTTGCCCCAAAGCGTCCTTTTAAAGGGAAGTGAGAGTTAATTGTTGGATCCCAAGTTTGTTTAAAGGCTATTCGGAAAAGAAGGAGAGTTAATTTTTGGGGATCCCAAAAGCTTGCTCTGTAACCCAAAATTTTTGAAGAAGTGGGGAAATTGTTGGGAACCCCAAAAGCTTGCCCAAAAGCCCCACCCTTGGGAAAAAGAAGTGAGAGAATTTTTTTGGGATCCCATGTTTGTTCTGAAAGCGCCCCTTTTTGGAAAAAGAAGGAGAAATTGTTGGTACCCCAAGCTTGTTCTGAAAGCGTCATTTTTGGGAGAAGAATGAGAGAATTGTTGGTATCCCATAGTTTTGCTCTGTAAAGCGTCATTTTTGAGAATAGGGGATTTGTTGGTACCCCTAGCTTGCCTGTGCGCCTTTCCCTTGAAAGGGAAGGAAAGGGATCCATAGCTTGCTCTGTAAGCGTCCTTCTTGAGAAAAAGGGAGATTTAAAATTGTTGGGATCCTATGGCTTGCTCTGTAAGCGTAATTTTTTAAAAACCCATGTTTTTTTCCCTTGATGTCTAAAAGGGTTTGTAGTTTGTTTTCGCGGTGGGATTGGGGAGGGTGAGGGATTTTGTTACAGACGTTTGGAAACCAGAACACAATGAAATACCAACTCATTCATAAAACTTTATACTTGTTTTTTAAAAGGGGTTTATTAAAAATTTTCCCAAAAACAGGGTCCGTTCATTAACCCGTGTTTTATTTCGTTCTCTATTTTTGTCCTACGCCACTAAGCAGCCCCAAATTTTTCTCGTAAACCATTTCCCCTTTCTATTTCCCTATCTGTGGGCAGTTTTGGTGGGGCAAACACTAAGTCTTTTACTTTTCCCCGCCTATCTCTATCAAAAAACCACATTTTCAGTCTTTTTGGTTCCCCGGCCCAGCCGGGGATGGACCAACTTCTATCGAATTTAACTGTTTTTTTTTAAGGGACCCTTTCCCCCCAAAAAAGGGTTTTGCAAGCCTGTGTTTTTTTGGGCCAGACTCTTCTCGTATCCCTCTAAACGTGGACAGTTTTGGGAAGACGTGTTCTGCCGTCATGTCTCCCATTTTGGGGCAGGGCACAGGAAAAGGGCCAATTTTTAAATTTATGGAACTTTGGGGTCGGGAGTTTGTTTCCCAGGTAGGAGGCAAAAATAGGGTTAACTTGTTCACTCCCGGAGAGACCATAGAAAATTCCACTGTTTGGTACTGGGGTGGTTTTTTGCCCACTTGTTTCGAAAGGGGGAACCGAGGTTGTTTGGACTTCCCAGGCTGATCCGAGATCGGTCGGGGGGTAGTCCCCCCCGCCCTTTTTTGGCCCAGCTTGTCCCCCTTCTTTTTCCCCCAATGTTGCAGGGGACGGACCCACGGGATGACGGGTGGTTTGGAGTGAATTTCGTTGGGTTCAGCGAGGGACTTTTTGAGCTCTTTCCCATCTCATTTTTTACCAAACGCATTTGAGTGCCCGGTGATGACCGATAGAGCACCCGAATATACGCCCCGGGTGAAAGGTTTCTTCTCCCCAAGATCATTTCGGCCCCCTTTTTTAAATTGTCTGCCCCCAGCTCGGAGTTATTCAGTATTTGCCGTTGAAACCGCCCTTGACCGTGATTTTCTTGGAGTTTTTAACCCTTTTCCCCTCCTCCGCCATCGCTTATTGCGTTTTTTGCCGACCCCGCCCGGGAGACGTGCGTCCCCCTCTTTTGGGTACTTGATTCTAGAAAACTTTCTGCTGCAGTTTTTCGTCGGGGTTCTTTTGGGCCCGAAATTATCCCGGGGATTGTTTCCCTTAGTTCGGGGATTTTTTTTTTATGGGGGGCATTTGGGTCGATTGCCGGGATTGGTTTAGGTTGCATTTGGACAAGACTTGGGGGTCTGTGGTCAGTGCTTAGAGATTTAACGAATTTAAAATTCTGTTTTTCTCCCCCTTTCCGGATTGAAAATTTTTTCATGCTTTGGGAGCGACCTTACTTTTTGAGTTTTAAAAGGTACTCCCACTTTCTTGTCCCTTCGGCCCCCCGGGGTTTGGGATGCCCTGATGGCCCCCCATCGCCTTGATGGGCGTGGACCATGGCCCCCAGTGATAATGCGTAGGGCCCGGTTTTTGACTGCTCCCTATTTTTTGGAATTGTTTGTTCTTTCATTGTTTTCCCGCTGATACCGACCAGGACCGGTCGCACCCCCACCAGAAAAATTTGTCTTGGGAATTTGCTGTTTGCCCCCATGTGGAACCTGGGGTTTTCGCATCATTTTTAACCTTTTTCTGCTTTTCCCCGAGCATTTCGGATTTTGGGACCAAGTCAGCTTTCTGTCGAGGGACTTAGGTACGGGGGGGGTTTTTATTTTCGGGAAAGGGTTTCCCTGCCCATTAACCTTTGGTTGGATTTGTTAACCCCCGGGTTATTCGGGGGAGAACACAGTGTGTGGTCTTTGGGATTTACTTTCCCATTTTGGACCCCCCTTTCAATTTTTAATGTACCCTTGAGTCGATTTTCGTTGTGGGATTGACTTTTCCCTCGCCCATACCGGGGTCGTCGGCGATGGGGGTGAACTCGTTCGGGGAGGCATGTTGCAATGTCATTGAAAAGGGCCAGAAAGAAAAGTGGTGAAACCTTTCCTCCGGGGGGGGACCCCTTTGCCCCAGTGTGGCCTTCATCCCTTTTGTCCCCCTAAACCCTAAACCCCCTTGCTGTTCTGTTCTCTAGGTATCTATAAAATTGTACTTTCCCTTCCCTTTACGGGGGGGAGCAGTTTTGTTTTTTAACCTTCTTTCCAGACTTTTTAAAAAGCCTTCTCCATATCTACCAAGACCCCAAAATTTGTTTCTTTTTTGGGAAACGTCCTAAAATTCCCTGGACAATGTAGGTTATTGACCTCTGTGGATCTGTATCCCCAAAAACCGCCTTGTTGGCCAAAGGCCCTTTGCTCTGGCCGGGATAAGCGTTTGTTCACCATGCGCCCATAAGTTTGCCCGGCACCCTTGGGAAAACCATTGGCTGTAACCCGGGGGCCAAGTTTATTTTCCCCGGTTTTGGAGGGGCACCATGATTGTTTTTCCATTTTTGGCGGTACTATCCCCTTTTTTTTCCACGACATGGAAAAACGGCCAGAGGGGCGCCCTTTTGCTCTGTTTCCCGGGTTTTCCCACCCTTTTGGGATCCCATTTTTTCCCGGGCGATTTTGGGGGTTTAGGTCCCAAAGTTCTTCCAGCCTGTTCCCGGGAATTTTCCGTTAGGTGACTATCTGCTTTTCTGGCCTCCCCTTTGGGAGAGCCGGGATTTTTCTTTGGCATCAATTTTTTCCCTTTTTATGCTTACCTGCTGACTTCGGCATATTGTTGCATCGGGGGATGTTTGCTGCTTCCCCCCCGAAGCCACCTTCTTGTCTTTTTCCCGGAGGCCCAAGGGGGTCTGCTGGTGTTTTCATTTTTTTGGCTTTGGCCATTTCCAAAAAGATGGCCGCCCCTCCCCGAGGTTCGGGGATTGGGTTTTTTGACCCAACCTGTCTCGCCCCCTTTTTTCCCTTTTCTGTATTTTGCCCCCCCCTTGAGACAGTGTTTGTCTCCACTGACTGTGCATCCCGGTTCACCCCTTTGTCTTCGGGGTTTTTTAAGCCCTGAACCTTTCTGCCCAGTAGGCCCCTTAACCCCCTTTTTCGTGCCCCTTTGGGGAGGGTTTTCCCCTGCCCTTTCAGGGTTTCTGACGGTTCCTTGCCACGATTCCCCGTTTTTCTTGTCATGCATGTTGATTCGTTCAACGTTTGAAAGGGGGTCAGTGCTCCATACTTTTTCCAATTGGCTCTCTTATAGTTCCACCGTGGCAAACCACATTTTGGGGGTTTAGGTACGAAATTGAGGTCTACTTGCAATTTGACAGGTCTATGGTCACTATCCCCCATTTAAAGGGGGAATCGGACTCTTTGGGGATATATCGCTTTTTGGGGGAAAGGCCAGATCAGGGGGACTTTGGTGTGCCACGCCTAGTAAAAAAGTTTGGGTCGTTGGGCGTTTATGAAAAAATTTTTCTCGATCTCCCCGTCTTCCCCAACCCCCTACTGTTTGTTTTTGGAGTAAACCCCCCCTGGGGCCGGAAACAACCCAAACCCAACCGGGGTTTCACCGATATTCATTGTTTTTTTGGACAGGGGGGAATTTTACATAAAGATTTAAAAAGAATGATCTGTATGTTTTGCCCCAATTTGACACCCATGATCTCAATTTCCCCCGGGGTTTCCCTTTTTTCCTTCCATTGCTTGGTTTGGAAAAGCCATTTCTGACTAGGGGGAGGACTCCGCCCTTGTGTCCTTCTCTGTCTGTTCTGGGGCTGGTTTAAACCCTTTTATCCCAACTTGTGTCTGGGATTGAGGTGAGTTTTTGTTTGCACGCAACGTTATATCGTCTTCTGCAAGTTTATTGCGAAAATGCTTTCTTCTTTTGGTGGATACCTTCCGCATTCCATTGGGTGAATTTAAAATTTTTTATGGTCAATACTCGACCGTATCGCCCCGTAGCTTTAACCCGGTTACCTCGTTCGCTGTTGGAGGGTTGGGGGGAAAAGGGGGGCCGTCGGGAGCAAAAACCCGGGCCCCTTTGAAGGGATGGGGGCCCCCCACTGTCCCCGGGGCCCCGGGGGGACCTTTAGGGGTAGCACCAATCCAATTTCAAAAACATATTCATGAAAAAATTTAGTCCCGGGAGCGTCGGGATGGGGGTTTGGGCCCTTACACTTTCAGGCCGTTTTTAGCCCAGGTGCTTATCTTTCGGGCGGATCCGTTTTTTAAAAAAGGGGGATACGGTTCCCCCCTCCTTAGCCTTCGACCTTCCCCCGCCAAATCTCCAAGGCAATGAGTTGTTTTTTTCGGGGTGCCACCTTGATGACCTGCCCCCCCGGGGTTATGGGCGCCACCCTTTCCCCCCGAACCGGTCGTTTTTTTGAACAAGGTTCGTCACCTTCAGGTTTTTTTACGGTTTCCCGCTAACCTTTGATTGTACCTTTAAACCCGGGCCCCAAAAGGGGGCGGAGTTCCTCGAAAAGAAAAACAATGCTAGTCTGTTAGCTACTCATTTTTGGGGGCTGGAAAGGGAGCCTACAGGCGGAAGGTGAAAGGGAGAAAATTTTGGGTATCCCATACTTGCCTTGGGATGCGCCCTTCTTGGGGGGGCTATGTTTGCGCCCAAAGTCAAAAGGGGGAGGATTGACTTTCGGCACTGGGTTTTCCCTAGGGTCCGGCAAAAAAACCTAAAAAACTCATGAAAAAAAATTTAACATAACGGGCCCGGGAAACGAAAACCCCAGCCTTTTAGGGCGCAGGCAAATCCCAATCACTTCCCCAATTAATCCCCCTTGGTGATGTGATGATTTTCATAACTACAGGAGTGTTCAAGGGGTCTTGTGGTTCCGGGGCCCCCGGCACCAGTCTGACCGGGTTTTTTTTTTGGAGGGGGTTGAGCGGGGCAGTGGCAGGTTTTGAGAAGAAAAAATTCTTGTTGTTTTCACTTTAATTTTGTTTAAGGGGTCTTTTAAAGGCCTGGGTTTTTTTTTCTTCGATCGTTCCAGGCCCCCTTTTTAAACATTCCCCCCTGATATATAAACAGCCCACATCAAACTGATGTACGTGGGACCAACCCCTTTAGCACCCATTTGGGGCCGTTGCTTATCCTTCGGTGGGGGTTCGTTTTGCCAGCTTTTTTATTTACTAGGGTGAAAGGGTTTCCAAGGTTTTGATCAGCTTTGCCGATTTTTGGGCTTCGGGTCTACCCCCGGGCAGTGAGTTACGCTGTTATGCCCGTTCTGACTGAGAAAATTTCTCGGGGCTTTTGGTTTTTCCTCGGGCGGCGTCTTACTTTGATAAGACACCTGTAAAAATATCGGCCCTTTCCCCCTGTTCAGACCCGAACTTCCTGTTTGATCCGGGACATTGTCGGCCTTTCCTTTTCCGGGACATTTTTGGGGTTTGATCCGGGAAGGAACACCGGGCCCTTCTAGACGCGTATTGGGAGTGGCAATTTTTTCCAACCCCCAAAAACTGGATGGGGGCCAGTACAAAAAAATGGAAAAGGTCGTTTTAGTTGGGGCCCTCAAAGGGAACTGGGAGATTTTGGTGCCGCCATCACCCGCCCCCGTTATTCCGGGGAAAAAAGGGACACGCAATGAACCTTTCCCCCTTGCCCCAAGGGGTGGCAAACCGTTAGGCATCACCAACCTCAGTTCTTCCGGGGGTGAATTTAACGCACAGTACCTGCACGGTTTTCCCAGGGGGGGTAGTTTCGTTATGCACCAAACGGGAACTTGTTCTTTTTTGGGTCGGAAACCTTGCCCAGTACATGTATCTGCACCGGGGACCAATGGGGGTCAGGGAATCTTTCTGCACCAACACGAGGGTAGACTTTTATTCGTTACGGTCCTGTTTTATTTATTCTTTCCGACGGGTTCAATGTTTTCCCCCCCCTTGGGCCCGAGTTTTTCCCCACGTGGGGAACGTTTGGTCACCGGGTGCACCTCTCATCCAGTTGAGACGTTTTGCCGTTTCTTTTCGTTCAGGGGCCTTTGGGGAAATCTTTTGGGGCACGGGCAGGGGATTTTGTTTTTTTTGATGAAATTTTACTGTTTCCCCTACTTTCACCGTACCCCTTTCCCGTAGTTTTCTTCCCCCATCCCCGCCCCCTTTTTAAAAAGGGCCGGAACCATAGTCTGTTTCCCAAAAAACCGGGTGGGGGGTTGGGGGGGAGGTCTTGGCGGCCGCCCCTCGCAACCCCGGGGGTCAAGTTACCACCAACCCCCAGGCCTTTTACCCCGCCTGTTTGGGTTTTTTGCATCAACAACTGTTTGTTGCATCAAGATGAGCAGAAGGAGGTTTTTCCAAAACCCCCAGAAAGGGCAAGGAAATTAACAAAGATCAACAAAAAAAGGGCAGGTAAAGAGCCAGAAAAAAAAAAAAAAAT
Organism: Arion vulgaris; assembly: GCA_020796225.1. NCBI lineage: Eukaryota > Metazoa > Mollusca > Gastropoda > Stylommatophora > Arionidae > Arion > Arion vulgaris. Next base: position 16,835 of record JADZMA010000440.1, read on the forward strand.
AAAAACAGGGACTGAAAAACCCCTTTTCCCTTCCCTTTTGAACCCAAAGTTTTTCCCCAAAAAAGGGCTTTATGAACTTCGAAAACCCAAAAAAACCGCATTGGTTTTTGTTTGTAAAGACGCCCCGTATTTTCAAACTAAGGGGATTTTTCGTTAAATTTTAATAGAAAAGGGGTTTTGAGTCCCCCTTTTTTTTTTCGGCCTCCCCAACCCGCTTTTTGGGGGAAGGCGGATAAAGTTTTCAATTTACTTTAAAAAAGCGTTAAAGTCTATTATTATTTTCCCCCCTTTTGTGGGAAATAAAAAAACGTGTTAAACGTTATACATTTTACTGTCACTGCTATAGACTCCCTTTCCCTTTTCAACCAAAACCCAAAGATTGGAATTTTTTTTCCCAAAAAAAAGGCAAGGGAATTGAAATTTTTAAACCCCGTTTTTTCCCCCCTCAAAATTTCCCGACAAATTCAAAGGGCAAAAATTGAACGATGGGGACAACTTGTTGGTGTTAATCCCCAATTTATTAGGGCAATTTTTGGGGAAACCTTAAGATGGGGGCAATTTTGTTTGGGAAACCCCCAAGATGGGGACAATTTTGTTGGGGGCCCCCCCCAACGATGGGAATTCCTTTTTTGAACCCCAACGGTTGGGAAAAACTTGTTGGGGAAACCCCCAAGATGGGGGAAAATTCTTGGGGAAACCCCAACGATGGGAACCCAATTTTTTTGGTGTTAATCCCAGACGGATGGGACACACGCAAAAAACTAAAACGATTTTAAAATAACAAAAATGATCCCGGTATTAGGTTCTTTTCTTCGACGAACGCTCCATACGACCCACTTGAAAACCCTTTTTGTGATCTGTATGTGATACGAGCCCGGGTTTTACACGTCGGCCCGTTATCGTCCCAAGTAGGCCAAAAATCCGATTTCGCGACGCTTTTTTATTTGGGGAGCTTTTTTCCCTTTCCTCAATCGCCTTTTTACGAAAATGGTTTTTTGGTCGGGAGTGCTATTTTTGTTTTCCCTTAGAGCCCGGCATCACACTTGAAGCGTGGGGCCGGATGGGTTATTTTCATCTATTTTTTTATTTTTTTTCGTTCTATGAAAAAGAACAGCGAAGTGAGATGTTCCAAAGTCACCAACAAAACAAGAAGAAGAGGTTTCGAATACAAGCATCAGAAAAGGATGGGAAAGACCGTGCTTGGGTTTTATAAAGGGAAAAAGAAAGAAGTGGTTTCCCCTTTGTAAGAATTGGGAAAAGATCAAAAATGTCTAGAAGCTTTCCCAAAACAGAATATCAGGGGAAAAAGGCGAGAGGAAGACCGGAGAAAAGGTGGATAGATAACGTGGGAGTTTTACCAGGGGGCTAAGAAAACCATCAACACAAGTCACCAGAGAAGCGCAAGACAAAACATAAAAACCCCGACACTAAAGGGTTTAAAAACCCGGTACCCGTGTGGGTGACAAAAGTTTTAATTCCCCGCCAGGGGGGCCAAAAACCATCCCCCACTTTAAAAGCCGTCCCTCGCAAGCGATGTTTACAACAATCTCAGACGTGTACTGTTGCACCTTCTGGGGTGTGCGGAGGTGACTGTAGGGGTCCCCAAACCTAGAACAGTCCCCGGGCCACAGGTGGGGCAGCATGATCGGGTTTGACATGTGGGGTTGTGTGCTCTGTCTTTTTCCCTTTCTCGTTTTTTTCTGTGACCCAACAATACGTGATTTTCAGCTTTCCGGGTTCCCTTTTTTTGTTACAGCCCTTTTTTGGGGATCTTGCCGGGTTCCCAGCAAGTATTGTCTATATCAAGATTTAGAAAATTTTTTAAAGTGTCTTTAAAGCCCTTTTTTTTTCCACCAGCCAAACGTTGCCCCCCCAAGCTCGCCATACATCAACTTTTTTTTGGGGGCGTTTTCGGCATTCGAGCAACGGGCCGACCCCCTCTCGTTTGGGGCCCTTTTGCAACAGGGGGGACGGGATCTTTTTTTTGAGGAATTTGCTGCCCCGGGAATTTTTTTTCCTGCCAGTTTATTTTTAGTATTCTGCGGAACAGCTTGTGTGGGAAAAGGGTTTTAAATTTTTTTCCCTGTCTGCTTTTACACTGTCCATGTCTCGCTTGCACAGCAGGGGGTGGTTAGCACTATGGCCCCGGAAACTTTCAACCTTTTTACTTGGGTTATCCCCCCCGTTCCCCCACGGGACACGTAACCTTCCGAACGCAGCACTGGCCAATCCCCAATTTGGGGCCTCCGAATCTTTTGTTTTCCGGGTCTGGGTAGGAGGCCGCCCAAGATAAGGTTGTCCGGACTGGAGACGCTGGGGGTTTAATGTTAACCGGATCGTAATACTGTTCCCCTAAAAGGGGGGGCTGGAAAAGACCCCTGTTTTTTGTTAATGGTGAAAAACCCAAACCCCCCCCAAGGGCCCCTTGGGGGAACTTGTCCGTAAGTTCATTTCTTCCTCCCGAGGGAAAAGGGGCACAAAAAATCAGGGAAACAACAGGTTTGAGATAGTTGATTCTTTTTTCCCCTTTGGGGGAGGATTTTTAACCCCCAAGATTGAATAGGGTTTCCGCCCGTCCCGTATCAAACTTTTATTTGTTGGGCCTTTCCCAAAGACATCCGTGAGCATGGCCAAAAAAATCATGCTGAAGAGGGGGAGACACCCGCCCCGGTTTTAAACCCCTTGGGACATGGAAAAGGCTTCCACAGCCCTTCGTCAAATCTGCCATCTGCCCCCGGGGGCCCCCCGGGAACCCCATCTTGGGAATTTTTGAAAAACCCAAATTTGTTCCCTGATCTTTTCCAAAACCCTTTTTTGAACCGTGTCGAAAGTTTTTTCGACCCACAGGACCATAAGGGGGTTTTGGTGTGCTCTTGGGATTTCTCCTGAGTTGGCGGACAAAAAAGCCCGGGCACCAAAAAGCGCAAGATAAATAAATAAAAACCCCGACACTGGGGTTTAAAAACCCGGTAACAGTGGCTGACAAAGAAGATTAATTTTTATTATTGGGGGTTGATAACGGGTTTTTAATCATATGCGCCCTAATATATCAAAATTTGGATATCGCTCTATAGAGGGAAGGGGGTTTGCAATCCCCGGGATTTTCCCCCGGGGCCGTCTCTTCCACAATCTGCCCCCCCGGGGGGGTTTTAACCAGGTACACTTGGGGGTGACCGAGCTCACTACCACTTAATTTTTTGGGTGCCAAGGGCGTATAACTTGTTTTTCCCCCTTCACTTTTAAAGACCATTTAAAATCTGTTATTATTCTCCTCTGTGGGGTAAAGACGTGTTAAACGTTATTAAAGTTGTCACCCGCTATTTGGGGACACCCCGTTTGGACCTAAACAAAGAGTTTTTTTGGCTTTAGCCATTGGAAAAGGATTAAGAAAAGGGGGGAAATCCCGACGCCCACTTCCATGATGCTGAGGGTTAAGCAGGGATGACTTTACACCCTTGTTCATTATAGGGGTCATCTTCAACACAACCCCACCCATTTTTCCAATTTTCCTTCCAACATGTACTTGTAATTTGACCATAGATTTCCCAAAAATTTTTGCCCCCCCGCCCAATAAGCACCAACGCCCCGCTCACTTTAAAAACCCGGCCCCCCTCATATACATGTTTTTATTTTTTTTTGGAGAAAATTATATATATTTCGGAAAAGATTAATTGTCCCAAAGATTAAATGCAAAAAAAATTATTTACAAAATGGGTTGTTTTTAAAAACAAAAAATTAATTAAAAGGAATTTTAAATTTTTAAAAGATTATTCAAATTGCTATATTCCCATATTAATTTTGGTTTTTGGAAAAATGGGGCAAAAGAACAAATTGGGGAAACCCGAATTGATTTTGAGATTTGGAAAAATAGAAGAATAGGGGAGAGTTTTTTTTTGGGCAGAAAAAAAGACAAAAAAAAAGTTTTGAAAACTAGGCATGAAGAAAAAGATTATTAAGAAAAAAAATTAGACAAGTAAAGTATTTTGGACATAAAAAAACTGACACCATGATAAAAAATTTAAATTTAGGGAAAAGGTTTTGGGGAAAACAAGAGGGAAGACCGGGGAGATAATGGGGAAAATTTTAAAAAATGGACAGGTTACAGTCTGGGGGTGTGCAAAAACCCAAGGGAAAGACAGAGGATGCTGGAGATTCTTCGAACCTTCGATGGGAAAGGAAACCATGATGATGATTCAATCGCAAATCCCGAAAATAATTTATTTTAAAATATTTATTATTATTTTTCTTTAAGGGGTCACCGACCCCCAATCCCCAGAACACCCCCCAAATTCTTCTGAACCCCACCCTTCCCCTCAGAACGATTCAGCGCCCCAAAAATTGGGACCCCCCACTTTGGGGTACGCTGGTTTAGACTAACAACCCCCTTCTGTGTTGGTTGGGGTGTATCCACTGGAGTTTTCTCATGGTTTTCCCCCTTTTTGGGACATATCCAAAGCCAAATTGCAAACCGAAATAGAGAATACCCCTTTTTTTTTTTGTTGAAAACTTCAGGTTTTGTTTTGTGGGGCATTGACGAAACCAACTTCCCCGTCCATTGGGAAAAACATTTAATCGGGAGCATTTGTTTTCCCCCGGCCCCTCTTTAACTGAAACCCCCAAAATAAGATATTTCGGCTGGGGAGCCCTTGGACGAAGACAAGATAAGATAAATAGCAAAAATTCAAAAAAAGTACCCCCTCTCCCCCAAAAAGCCGGTTGGGTTGCAACCTTCAACTGTAATATTATTTTTGCGTCTTCCCCAATTTGGGACAAGGTTTTTGTTGTTAGGGTTGTAGGGGCGTTTGTTTAACTTTTTTTCACATAGGCCTATTTAAAAAAATAAATGTAAATAGATACGAGACAGACATATAAGGAAAAAAGGTTGACAAGAACAAGGGGGAAGACAGATAATAGGGGTTTATTTTTTAAACAAGCCCTGACTCAAGCGAGCAGAAGTATGGACAGAGCAGATGTCATTAATGCGGTACATGGTCATTTATGTGATATGGCCAGCGTGTTCGAAGGCGTTGGACTACGGGTGACTATTCCTCTGTGTGTGTGGGTTCAATTCCGCGGGATGGCAGAAAAGCCACAGATTCCCGCAGATTTACGTGTTCTGGCACGAACCGAAGGGTTACGATGTCCATGGCACCTGAGCCGAAGAGCTGTAAAGCTCAAGTGTTTCTGGATTCGGGAAAAAAATGCGATATTGGCGGGTCTCACACACTGGACCGATTGTAATAATTTGAAGTCGCCGTGTGGCCTGGCTGCAAGGGAGCGCAAAGAATAGTAACACTGTGACTTATAAAATAAGAGCCTAGGGAAGCTACCACATTAAAAGCGTCGAGAAATCGGATGTGCTGGACTTCTTGTAGGCACATAACTGGCGCAACGTACAATCGCTCTTAGGCTCAGATCACATACAGATCAGAAGAGTATTTGATGGAAGACGTCTGGCCGAATGTGATTAGAGCGCAGCTCCCATGCGGGAGCCCAAGTTCAATTCACGGTAAGGCCAAGGATTTTGTTTCTGTTGGCATAAATACAAAATTCTAACCTGGATAGCTTCGCAGCGACTGCACTAGCCATACGGCCATTAAATTCCACAGGCTTTCGTCCACCTGTCCCAACGCCTAAAAGCGGTACTACAGACAGTAACGCTAGTTTTTATATTTTGATGACATATAATGGCGTAATACCTACTCCAAACCACGAAATCTATGAGATTTTAAAATGATACAATAAACAAGTCATACTATTATGGTAGCAACTCAGAAACATTCTGGTATCGAAAAGAGTTAAAAACAAAGGTACATAGGTTAAAATGCTTGACTTTGTTTGTGAAGTCCACCAATACACCTGAAACAAATTAACAGTAGGACATGAGTCATTTAGGTCGTCCCGGAACTTCAGGTCAGTAAAGTACGCAGTTATGAACTTTTTAAACATTGTCGTGACCCGCCACAAAGTTCAAGGTTGACTGACAGTAGACGAGTGTTTACGTATTGTGTTGAAAGGTCGACCGATCATTGACAAGCATACCTACATCATTTGATAAAGCGTAGAATACAGTAGGACAATAACGCTTCGTTTTCAAAACTGGAAAACAACAGACGTCACGAGTTCATATGTTGACGTTAATTGCCATTCGCTTTCATGCCTACACGCTTTTTTTTATTCTCACGGACAATACAATCACTGAATGACTAAATGATTGACAGGACCATTATCTGTGGTTTGACAGTCATTTGACAGGACTGGTTTAAAAATTAGTGAATGATGAAGTGCGTCTCTTCACAAGTTTAGAGTCCTTTATCCAGGGAAACGTGGATCAGTTTCTTTCCTCACGAGTGGAACAGTGAGTTGGAAATGAACTCAAAACTCTCTTGATCCGAGTCGGTAGCTGAACTTTTACGAATTACGCATTTTGGAAGTCAAAGAAATCAAATCTAGAACAAAAATTATAAAAATTTAACTCAATATTAAAGCAATTTTGCTGTATGGGTCAGAAACATTGGCTGTTTTTAAGCTCAAACATGGAAGACAACAAAAGAAACCATAAGAAAACTCAGCCCTTTGGTAAATGGATGTTTGAGAATAGGGGGACTGAGATGTATGACAAGATTACGAAACGGGGAACTCAGGAAAAAAAGAGATACCAGTAGAAAGAGCTCAGGAAGAGATGCTGCGATGGATAGGACTACATTGAGAAGACAGACGGAAGCACTGCAAAGAAGGAAACTGTTTTGGAACCGCAGAGAAAGAGGAGAGGGGAAGGCCTGACAGACCTGAAGAAGAGAACTGGAGGCTGATATTAAAGGATAGGTAAAAGGGGAAAGAATTGGGAGGCAAGAGAGGAAGAGCTGGAAGTAGTTTGTGGCCGCCCCGTTGGGAGGGAAGGGAGGAAGAGAGGAAGAGCTGGAAGAAGTTTGTTGAAGACCTGTGCTCCGTTGGGAGTTGAATGGTGAAGAAGAAGAAACTGCAAATATTCACCAACTGGTGCTTGCAGAATAGAAGATTGGGGTGGATGATAGGGTCCTGCTGCAGAAGGCCCAGTGAATGGCGGTCACGTTGTCGATGCCTGATAAACGCATCCTAAAACAGTTGATGTGTGGGCAAAGGGGCAGACGTTATCCCAGTGGACAAAAAAACCTTTAAAGACACTTAAGTGTCTCTGAAATTCTTCGATATAGACACCTCATGCTGGAAATCCTTGGCGCAAGAACGCCAAATGGGCGCTGTAACAACACAAGAGGGCCCGCATGGCTGAGAATCATCGTGCCTTGAGGCACAAAAGAAAACGAGCTGGGTGAAAAGATAGAACCCCACCTACATGTCTAACATTGATCATATATGCCCCACCTGTGGTAGGGGGTGTGTTCTAGGTTTGGGACTCTACAGTCCCTCCACACACTAGAGAGGTACAGCAACACACGTCTGGGTGTTGCGAACATCCCGATGGACTGCATTATATATTTTATTATTATATGATAGTGTCACAAATGAGGATCTTATGTTCTGCCTTAGGGTACCCCTTGGGCGACGAGCACTGATGATGGCGATGAATCCGGTTACTACTGTATGCTTGCTTGCAGGCGCGACTATACACATTCAAATGTCACCACATTACGTCATTTCAAAAAATTTATTTATTCATCTTGGTATATTTAGGGCATCTCAGGCGTGCTTTTTGACCCGGGTTTCGCCTCCACCTGAATGACTCATATCACCTCATCTCTAAATCTGTTTCGGTTTGGGATAATTCAATGTGTAATTTAGAGGGTATCTGTGGCTTAGGGATTTAAACTGTTGAAAATACGTTCGAGTTGTGGGTTGGTTTGAACCGACCGCGTTGTTCGTTCACGCAGCTTTTTTCCGAGACATCTAGATTGTTTCCGGGAAATATGGAGGCACTAGTCGCATGAGATGTCAGCATGTCACTCTTTCTTTAACAGCTATGATTGTTTCCAGAGCTATGGAGACACTAGTGTACAAAGGGTGTCCCAGCATGGTCACCTTATCTTCAGACAGCTATGATTGTTTCCCGGGGCTATGGAGGCACTAGTCGTACAAGGATGTCCAACATGGTCACGCTTATCTTCAGACAGCTATGATTGTTTCGGGGCTATGGAGACACTAGTCCTGCAATGTCTAGCATGGTCACTCTTATCTTCAGACAGCTAAGATTGTTTCAGAGCTATGGAACACTAGTCGTACAAGGATGTCAGCATGGTCACCCTTATCCACCAACGCCGTTTTTGGGGCCGCTAGGTATCCCCGATATCCTGGAGAGCTCTGGATTCATGGAGGCATCTCATTTCACTGTCTAGCTCTTTGTGTATAGGGAACTACTGTCCCCTGCATATCCTCACTAGAGTAGATGCCGGGTTCCCAGAACACACCACTACATTAAAAACTACATGGTAGAGATGATTTTCAGACAACAGTCACTTCATCATAAGACTGCAAGAATGTCCCCTGTTTTCCTCCCTAGAAAGGAATCTTCCTACAACACAACACTACATTCAAAACTACATGACACCAGAGATGAACTCCAGACAAAGTCACTTCTTCATAAGAATGCTGACGGTATAATCATAAAACTACATGACACCAGAGATGAGGGCCCCGACAAGTCGATTCATCATAAGAATTTCGGCTGACAGTATAATCATCAAAACTACATGACACCAGAGATGAGCTAGACAAGTCGACTTCTCAAAGAATACGGTGACAGTATAATCTCAACACTACATGACACCAGAGATGAGGGGTCCAGACAAGTCGACTTCTTCATAAGAATACGGCTGACGGTATAATCATCAACACTACATGACACCAGAGATGATTCCAGCAAATCCACTTTTCAAAGAAATACGCTGACGGTAAAACATCAACACCATGACACCAAGATGAGTCCGACAACGACTTTTCATAAGAATACGGCTGACGGTATAATCATCAACACAAGACACCAGAGATGAGCCCAGACAAGCGCTTCTTAAAGAATACGGCTGACGGTATAATCATCAACACCATGACCCCAGAGATGAGCCCCCAAAAAGTCGGTTTTCAAGAATACGGGCTGCTTATAATCATCCACTACATGACCCCGGGGGAAGGCCCAACCTCGACTTTCAAAGAATAGGGCACGGTAAATCATCAACACACATGACCCCAGAGATGAGCCCAGAAAAGTCGACTTCTTAAGAATACGGCTGACGGTATAATCATAAACACAAATGACCCCAGAGATGAGCCCAGACAAGTCGACTTCTTCAAAGAATCCCTGAGGGAAAACATCAACACTACATGACACCAGAGAAGCCCAGACGTCGACTTTTTCAAAAATACGGTGACGGTATAATCATCAACCCATGACACCAGAGATGAGCCCAGACAAGTCGATTTCTTCATAAGAATGGCTGACGGTATAATCATCAAACTACATGACACCAGGATGGCCCCCGACAAGTCGACTTCTTCATAAAAATACGCACGGTATAACATCAACACTACATGACACCAAAATGAGCCCCAGACAAGTCGACTTCTTCAAAGTACGGCTGACGGTAAATCATAACACTACATGACCAAAATGAGCTCCAGACAAGTCGACTTCTTCATAGAATACGGCTGACGGTATAAACATCAACACTTATGACACCAGAGATGAGCCCAGACAAGTCAACTTCTTCAAAAGAATACGGCTGACGGTATAATCATCAAAATAGCGATCTCGAAGAAGAAGAACATTGGGAAACTGATCACAGAAGATTGAATTCACAGAACTTATTCTCTGTTTAGATTTCCCTCGGCATAGGAACTGACCCAAAGACGGATTCACAGAGGCAACATCTCTGTTTAGACTTCTCGAGCATAGGAAACTGACCCACAGAAGACGGGATTCACAGAGGCAACTTATTTCTCTGTTTAGACTTCTCTGAGCATAGGAAGCTGATCACAGAAGACGGGATTCACGTGGCAACTTATCTCTCTGTTTGTCTTCTCTGAGCATTGGAAGCGATCACAGAAGACTGGTTTCCCAAGGCAACTTATCTCTCTGTTTAGACTCTCTGGCACTGACAAACTGATCACAGAAGAAAAATAAGGTATGACTTTTCATCCTGCCTCTTTTGGTATCGTTGATGTGTTTTTTTGTCTTCAAACATCTCACGTGACACGCTGTGTACTTCTTATCTTGAACTTCCGAAAGAGTCCATGTTTGAAACTGGTAGCAGATGGGGTGATATGCATGTGTTGTGTGCATGAAATCTGTACGCACCCAAAAAGATGTGAGTGACGCATTTCTGGACTTGAGTGGTGTAATCTTTCTCGGCTTAGCCTGAATCTGATCAAACCACTTTGCATAGCCACGCAGAACACTAACAAAACACACACAAAAATACATCACTTGACACAACACAACCATAACAAGAAATCACACACTTAACAATACTATGTAGTTGCCTGTAATCAAAAACAGGGAGTCTCAAGCTGTTTAGAAGGTTTAGCTAAATATATCAGCGATAAGGAACACTCCTTGTGAATCAAATGCCACACTACGTAACTTTGGGTTGGCTCCTATTTACCAGGAGCCAAACTAAAGGCATTTTTAAAAATACAAAAACAAATGGTGGTAAAAACATGGCTTTCTGAGTCCACTAAGAATTAAACCTTAGCTCCGGCATTAAAATTTTTTTTTTCCACTACTCAGATTGTCAGGTACTCATATTATGCTTGGATCAACCACAGCCAACTCTAGATAACTAGGCCAAACAACTGGCTAGGGGTTCCCTGACCTAAATCAGAAAAGGGGCCGGAAAATATAGATGTTTGATAGAACACTGCAAGCTTTTTGCAATTTACTTAATTCTGTGAGTCTATGGTTATTTATTGGTGAAAAATATTCATAATATTCCTTATTGTTAAACTTAACTTGCTACATAATATAACTTCGAGTTAGCATTTTGTGTTGATTTTAAGATGAATTCGTCTATATACAACAATACTGGAATGCGAGGTCGCGTGGTGTAGTTGGGGTCTGATTTCCCATAATTCTTACCTGATTCCGAAGGCCCATAAGTTTATAGTTGGCTCTGGATCAACCGAAGAATCAACTATACCGGGAACTGAACATCGAAGATTAACAGACAGATTGACAGGACCATAATCATTGCACTTTCAGTGAACAACGATCATCCATCCATTTTTCTCACACATGAATATCTCAGCGGCAGTGCATGAACTCCGTAGTACTAGCGAGGGTCCACGATGAAATTATGAGAACTTTTTATAAATTTTATTTTAGCTCTTTTTTTAAAACATGAATTTTGCCAGGCTGCACTATTTCAGCCTACTCTTATCAATATTCAGCTACCAAGGATCCATTTACATGCTCAACATAACACGGATATACGCTTTATCTTCGGTCTCCGATAGGACTACAAACTTGAGCTCATCTACAATTATATCAGGGATATCTGGGAAATTATTCTCATCCCTTCACACGGGTAAAGAACCAGCACCTTTGTTGCGACAGGCGATCACATTACCTCTACGTCACAGAGACCTCTGAATTGAACAGAAAGGTGCCGTAAATTTGTAACTAACGGATCTAAATGCGAAGGATGCCCGCCTGCCCAGCGTGTTCGTAGCCGTTGGACGACGGTGCAAGCCCTGCGAGTGCGGTTCAATTCCGCGGGCTGGAAGAAAAGCCACAGGCTCTACAGAGTTACGGTGTTCATGGCACCGAACCGAGGGTTACGATGTCCATGGCACCGAGTCGAAGAGCTGAAAGCTGGCGATTGCTTCTGGATTGCACCAGGAGTTTCCCCATATAGCTCGCATCCCATTCTGGCAGCAATGAGCACGTCAACTCCATGAGAGTTTGTCACAAAGCAAAACTCCAGTAGCTCCAGAAATAATCATGGAATCTCCATCAAAATAAGTTCCCACGTCGACACGGTCAACGTTGGATAATCCTACAACAAGTTCCCAGAACGCGCAGACAAACGTCCCACTTCGCCACAGAGACTCCAAAATAAGAAAGAAATCTGAGCATACATGGTTATTCATTGAAGTGATACAATTAATCTATCAATCAATCATTACGTGGCCAGTGATCGTAAGCAGGTGCACCTAGGCGTCGCCATGTAGTATGTGCTTGTGGATGCCCTAACCTTCATTCACTATTAGCCTTATTCAAGTGAAAAGTAAGATACGGTCGGGTCGGTCTAGCAATCTCTGATCTAGGAACACACACAAAAACGTGAATATCTTCAGTGTCGCAATGTGAACCGGAACTACTTTCTACGGATGTCCTTCAGACAGAGATAAGATAGGCACACGATCGATATGTATATATATATATATATGTAACAGAGAGATTGACAGATATACAAATTTAGATAAACAACTATACTGAACTCACGTAGTGCCGTGTGGTGCAGGGCCCCCAAGGAAGCAAAGAAAAGTGCCACAGCAACCTTCAATGCAGGTCGTAAAGGCGACTAATGTAGGTCCTAGATGCTACCTAGTAAATAAAAAGCATCGCAGAAATAGGATGTGCTGGCCTACTTGTAGGTGCATAACTGCACAACGTACAATCGCTCTTAGGCACAGATCACATACAGATCACACAGATTCGAGTTAACAAGTGGTCGATATGGAGCGCTCGAAGAATAAGAACTCATCGTAGTGGGTTAATTCTTATGTGTTATGTTTGTTGATGTCACATGCGTTGTGATTTAACCAAAATAGGATTGTTCTCTTGAAAGGAAGGCCTGGTATTTTATCCAGAGATCTCTGAATAGTTCGCCAGAGCTAGAATTCGTGCTTTGTGCAATACTCTCAGTAAAACATCAACATACAACATTAGAAGTTATAGTAAGAGAGAGAGAGAGAGGGGAAATCATCTACATACAATATTATAAAATCTGGTTTAGAACGGGACACTACGGTCTCAACGCACACCTTCATAGAGTTGGTCTCAGGGACGCTATTGCCTGCATCCGTGGAGCACCAAAGCAGTTCCATGCACATCCGCAAGACTGCCCAGTCTGATCAGTATGAGAATAGAAATTCAGCAACAGAAACAATCCTACAAAACAAACTATGGGAGAAACCGGTGAAGATCTCAAGCGCGCACCGCTCTGTTTATGGCACATACCGGAGTAGTCGCATAGCAGAAGTTGATCGCAGAAGAAAATAAGATCTGAGGTGTGGAGAGAGAGAGAGAGAAAGGGAGAGAGCGAAAGAGAGATAGGAATTATAACATAGACATACAACAATTGAATATCTGGAGAGAGTGTGAGAGAAAGAGAGAGAGAGAAATTATAAACAACATACAACATTAGAAGATCTGGAGAGAGAGAGAGAGTCAAGTGAGAGAGAGAGTGAGAGAGAAAGTATAACAGCAACATACAACAATAGAAAATCTGGTGATGAGCAGGAGAATGTTGATCTGATAGATTACATATGAAATATACTAAGACAATATGAGAAAACAACATACCCTGCATACCGAGTATACCAACAACATGCTCGGCATATCGCGTATACCAACAACATACCTTGCATACCGAGTATACCAACAACATACCTTGCATACGTGATACCAAAGCATACCCTGCATACCGAGTATACCAACAACATACCCAGCATACCGCGTATACCAACAACATACCCTGCATACCGAGTATACCAACAACATACCTTGCATACCGAGTATACCAACAACATACCCTGCATACCGAGTATACCAACAACATACCTTGATACCAGTATCCCAACAACATCCTTGCATACGAGTAAAACAACATACCTTGCATACCGAGTATACAACAACAACCTGCATACCGAGATCAACAACATACCCTGCAAAGTATACCAACAACATACCGCATACCGTATACCAACAACATACCCTGCATACCGAGTATACCAACAACATACCCTGCATACCGAGTATACCAACAACATGCTCGGCATATCGCGTATACCAACAACATACCCTGCATACCGAGTATACCAACAACATATTTCATACCGAGTATACCAACAACATCCTTGCATACCGAGTATCCCAACAACATCCCCTGATACCGAGTATACCAACAACATGCTCGGCATATCGCGTATACCAACAACATACCTTGCATCCCGGTATACCAACAACATACCTTGCATACCGTGTATACCAACAGCATACCCTGCATACCGAGTATACCAAACATACCCAGCATCCCGTATACCAAAACATCCCTTCATAGAGTATACCAAAAACATACCCTGCATACCGAGTATACCAACAACATACCTTGCATACCATATACCAACAACATGCCTGCTACCGAGTTATAACAACATACCCTGCATACGAGTATACCAACAACATCCCTGACACCAGTATACCAACAACATACCCTGCACATCGTTTATCCGAACAAAAATTTAAACTACCCCGCCGTTCAATTTCCCAAAGTAAAAGTAGAGACAATATGGCAATAAGACAACATAAATTAAATAATTTAAAAAAAGTCAGAATGGAATGATAGGAAAAAAAAGATCAGAATACTAAGAGCGTGCATATTCCTCAAAGAATAATTCTTCTTGAGTGCTACATATTGACAACTTGTTAAACCACTTTTGCGCTCGTGGGTGCCGGGACCCGCAAGGGAAAGCAAAGAATAGTAACACTGCGACCTACAAAGCGATTGAGGAAGGGGCGATTTTTAAAAATATTTTTTTCGATCCGAAGCATTGAGCTGAAAGCTCTTAGGCTCGATGTCAGGGAAATGTAACCCTTCGGTTCGTGCCACGACCCGTAACCTGTGCTTTTTGCCAGTCCGCGGAGTTGAACCCGCAGACACAGAGGACATCACCAACAACGCACGAACACGCTGGGCAGGCAGGCGGGAAAGGGGCATGGGGAAGGCATAGGGAAGCTCCCCAGTAAAAAAGAGCATAACATAAATCGGATGTCGGCCCCTACTTGTAGGCAAATAATTGAACAATGTACAATCGCTTAGACTTTGACCCAAGCCTAAGAGTGAGTGTAGTTGGTCAGTTATGCTCATATAGGGGTCAGTACATCCTATTTCTCGACGCTTTTATTTACTATGCTTTCCCTATGCCCTACCAACCCTCTTACAATATGCTTTGTAGGCCCAAGTGTTATTTATTTTTTGTTTCCATTGAATGCTCCGGCAACACACAGGCGGACCACATCAATAAAAAGACAAATAGCGATACAGAATTTTACCATCAATCAATAAATCGATCATGCCATCCCCTGTCGCGTAGGCGATCATGTCTCTCCACAACTCTCTCTGTTGGTGCATGTAATCAGTTCTGACCACCATTGTCTTTAACCCTTTTACCATCATTGTCACAGAAAATGTTGAATATTTTCCCCCAAACAGTATTGGCAAAGAATCAAAATGCGCAGCAAGAATACAGTCAACACCCCCCAAAAAATTTTAAAAAAATAACTTTCTTTTAGCCAATTTTTGGGACAATTTTTTTTATAGTTGATGAAATTTCCCCTTTTTTTTAATTTTTAAAAAGTCTGATCGTCTGGATATTATGCATGCGTTAAGCATGTTGCTATCATTCGGCTTTTTCCCGCAGAGAAGAATATTTAGTTTCAATTTATTTTCGCTAGAAGCAGAGGTGTTTCTTAGGGGGGACATCCAGCAACGGATAACAATAAGTCTTTCCCCGAGGGTTGAAGGATGCAAAATGCGTGGTTCTTAAGCATCTTAAGAAAAGGGACACAGAACCCCGGGGGCACAAAAAAATTCACGCATCCCAGCCAGCGACTCTATACTTTTGAAACGGATGCACATGTCCAACATGTGAAGTCTAGGGTTTGGGCCTAAAACCAATGTCAACAAAACCCGTTTTTGGAAAAAGATAAAACTTTCCCCAAAAAAAGTGTTTAAAAATTTGGGTTTAAAAGAACGAACGCAAGAAGAAGAAAAAACGGATTTATGAACACAAACAGAAGATCAAGACCAGTACGAAGGCAGGGATGTAATTAATACAAATGCGACAATCCAAACACCAACTTTATCTTTGCCCCATCCGGGCCCAACTATAAACTACGGGGCCTTCCCAGGTAAAATTATAAATCAGACCCCAACTACACCAGTGACCTTTCCCAATATTGGGTATATAGAGAATTCTTTTTTAAAATCAACAAAAAATCTAACTCAAAAAATTTTATCAACAAGTTGTTTAAAATAAGGAATATCAATAAAAGAATATTTTCACCAACAAAAACCATAGACTCCCCAATTGGTAAAATTAAAAAAAGCGTGCAGTGTTCTATCAAACACTTTTTTTTCCGATCCTTTTCTTATCTAGGTCGGGAATCCCGGCCCAGTTGTCGGGGGTGCAAAACCTGGCTGTGTCCCATCCCAGGCTTTCGGGGGCGAAGGACAAAAAGGGGTGGGTGCGGGGGAAAATGCAGATAGAATGAGTTTTGGGGAAAAGTAAATCATCAAGCTCTAAGAAAAACATAGTCTAGATTTCAACGAAGAAGATAAAAGGTATTCTTATCTCGTTGCCATTTGGGCATCCCGATAGTTGCAGCATGACGGGAAAACCAGAGAAAAAAACCCAGTAGATACATCAATCAAACAGAACGGAATTGTTAGCTAAACACACTGAGATAATGCTTGAGGAGATCGGACAATTATGGACATGTCCGATGAAGATGATCCTCAAAAAAAAATTTAAGCAACCCTTTTTATACCAGAGGTGTATTGGTGAACACAGTGTTAGAACGTAATTTTTGACCATCTTCACGCGATGGGTGATGTAGTCAACTCCACGACCGTCTTTACTTTCCAGTGCTTTCCTGGTACCCAACTGAGACTGAGTCTTTTTGTTCGGGAAAAATTTCACTTCCTGTGGAAAATGAACGGACTCCCCTCATAAAATACGATGCACCAACTCTATACTATCGCGGATCTTATCTTAATAATTAAAGATTGGTTGATAGATATGGTATTATCAGTGCACTTGTAGGTAACCACGTTGCCTCGAATCTTTTTTACAAAAGATCTCAGCTGAAGTTCATGAACTCCGTAACAACGATGGAGCTTACAATTACCAACAAACTAAAGAAGATAACATCTGATGAGTCAGTGACTGTGTCGCAGTCAAAATGACTGACGAAAATCTGTTACATAAGTCCCCGATATAGAAGCACAACAACGTATGTGTTTATCTTTGAAATCACCAATGCAATCTTGTGTTAAACACCAACAGCCCCCAGGTAATCCAGTTTCATTTAAACGTCTTGAAGATGGGGATCGATAGTGTACAAAAGAAGAACAAGTTGGAATAATTGCAAAGATTAACTATTCTAAAATAAATGAGACTGCAGTAAAACTATTTGATTGACAAAACACGTAATCACAAAGTACTGTTGTTTTACAAATTACAAAAAAAATGACAAAATACAGCAACGTTTCGACCCAAAAAGGCCTTATCAGCAAAGAACAACAGGGGGGTGACAAATAAAAAAAACAAAACACAAACGTTTCTAATGAAAATATGGAATAAAAAAGAATAACAGAAATAAATGAACACAAAAAACACACATAAAAACTAGAAATAGAACGGAAGAGAAACCATTAAAAATTTTAGTAAAATATATAACTTGAATACATAACATATACCATATAGATTACAAGGATGGAAGATTAACTAAGTTTGTTAGCAGCGTGGTCCCGCAACATAAGGCGATTAGTTTAGGAAGGGAAAAAAAACATTCCTGTTTAATGGGGCGTATTTTGTAAATGTTTGATAGAACACTACACTTATTTGTAATTTACTCAATTCTATGTTTTTGGTTATTTATTGCTGAAAAATGTCAATAATACTGATATTCTTTAGCTTAAACTTAATTTGTAACATAATATAACCTTGATTTAGCATGCTTTTTTCAAATTACTTACTTACTTAATCCCGTCATGCCTAGTGACACATGGGCTTCAGAAAGGACTTTCCATGTCTCTCCTGTCCGTGCAACCTTAGCGCAGAGCCCCCCGTCAGAATGGTGACCAGTTCCTATTCCATCATGCTCCCTGTTGTCCGTGGCTGCCTTTTTTTCTTTTCCCTTTTGGTGTCCCAATGGGCCCCTTGAGGCATTTTTTCTT
>JADZMA010000441.1:0-34997 GCA_020796225.1 Arion vulgaris
GAGAAATATTTTTTAATATAACAGGAAAAGACATATTTATTTAATAAACAAGGGGAGGCATTTTTTTTAAAAAACCGGAACAACAATTTTTTTATCCAAAAAACAGACTATTTTTTAAATATAACACAGGAAGCACTTTTTTTTAAAAAGGAAAAAGGTATTTATTTAACACACCCAGATAACAAAAAAAAACAAAAAAACCCCACATTTTTTCAAATTTTTGCATTTAAACAGTCGGGGAGCACAATATTAACCTAATCCCGGATTCCCCACAAAAAAAAAAAAGTATGTTCAAACTCCCCACAAATTACCTTCGCATTCCCAACAACTAAAAACCATGAAATTTCCAATTGGGTCGCGGGATCAGTTCTGTTAATAAGAACATAAGTTTTTTTTAGTTTTTAAATTTATAATTTTTCGTTCATGCCCAAAAAGTAAAATTAAATTTTTCATACATGTATAGAAGGAGTTTAAAACTCATCGTGAACCGGTAAAATGGGGGAAAACAGGGGAAAGATAGAAAAATTTGATCTGTTCAACTCAAATGATAAACCCAGTGACAGAGATTTGTAAGTCCGATCCCCTATCCGCCAACAACACCTGATGATGATAATTTTGGTTTTAAAATATTTTAACTTTGAAATATTATATTTTCCCTTCTTCTTTCGTTCGTTCTTCCCTTTTTAATACTCTTTGTGATATTTTTGATCTTTTCCCGAAACTTATTTCGTTGCCCTTGGGTTATGGCCCCTTTTGCTCCCTTTGGACGCATCTTTTAGAAATTTTGTCTTTTACAGCTGGCGGCAACAGTGGTTCTATTCTTTCACCCCCAAAATTTGGGGTCCACTCGGGGATTTATTTTATAAATTTTGTTTCAGATTTTGTTGTTTGTTTAAAATTTTTCTTATTTCCAGGGGACATTCTGTGACTCTCACAGTCCCCGTGCTAGGGGGGTGGAAAAGGGTTACATTCGTTACATTATTTTTATTCATCCCCTCTCTTGGTTTCAGTACCATATCTTCAATCCCCATCTGGATTTAACATCCCGGTTGTTTAGTAGGAAAAAGGTTTGGGGGAAATTAATTTTTACAGCCGGGAAAAGGGGACAAGCCAAATGTGGGGGGTGATCCAATATTTAATCCTCCCCCCCCAACCTAAGTCGGGGTTTTGAATAAGTATTGGTCATGTTGATCATCAGAATGAATATATACTTTAAAACTTCCCCCCTATAAGTTGATTTAAAAGAGTTAATAAATATAAAGACTATACAGGGCCACCGACCCAAAATTTACTGAAAAATGCCCTTCGTTTCAAATCTCCAAAAATTTTTTTTGTATCTTGTTAGTCAGCATATTCACACCCCAAATTATTTGGATGGGGTGAAATTAGTAGAGTTGACATGCTGCTCATAAATTAAAATAAAATATTAGTTGGACAAAATATCATATTTTTAGCACAGTCAAATATTTTGTCATTTTGTATCATTTTTGTTATTCTTGTGTCACTTTGAAACGCTAATATGGTTGAATGAAGTCAAACTAAAACTATAACAAGTGAAAGCTTTTAATTTGTATACAATATTGTTATTTTAATTTAGACTAAACAATGATTATTTTCTGCCTAACTTTATTATTTAGCTTTAATATTTTTAAAGAAATCATTGATGACGATATTACCATAAGAACAGTTTGGGAAATAGTGTCATCTTTTCAGTGACAACAAATCAATTTTAGACTTTTTTACATTTAAGTCACTAAAATCCATTCTTACTATAACTGCAATTGTGTGTAATCGATGTATTTTTTGACTTTCAAATTTGATGACCAGCCACCTATGAGTCACTGGTTAGTTGCGTTGATATCATTTGAAAATAAATGTATTCTCATTTTAATAGTGTTATCTGACAACTGCATGTCTTGAGTTATAACATGCCCTTCAGGCGAGCCTTCGACTTCAGCGGTAGTTGTAATTTAGATCACCAAATAAAGGATCACTTCAATATTAGTCCAACAATGTACTGTTTATATTTATTATATATATATCTCCTCTGTCTCTTTAACTCGGATTAGGCATAGGCCTCAACCAACTTATCAAGTCTTCTTCCAATCTCTAGCTGTCTCCTGCGGCTCCTCCGGCTCTTCTTTATATTGTTAATCTGCCCCCAAATTTCAACTCCATGTTTTTCTGGCCCCCCTTTTCTTTGCTTTCCCTGGGGGTTTCCCAGGAAAGAACTCTTCTTATTATATTCCCCTCTGGTTTTCTCAAAGTGTGTCCTACCCAGCACCATCGTCTTATTTTAACTTCTTGGTTCCCGGGAATCTGTCTTGTTCTCACCACAATTTCCCTTCATTTGTGACCCTATCACCATCTAAAGTTCCTCTATTCTGTACGGACATCGGTTGGGGGTGTTTGAAATAACAATAAAACTGTATGCATACCAAGAATTTTTGTGCAAGATTGTCTCAAACCCCCAAATTTCAACATTATTTGTCTTTTAGGGCATTATTTGATCAATAGAGCAGGGGGTTCCCCAACTTTGCTATCATGCCCTTGGATTAACTTTTTTTTAAATTCCGAACTTTCTAACAATGTAAGGGAAACATGTTTTTTAGTCCAGAAGTTGGAAGCTACAAATACATTTTTAAAATACAAAATTTCCCCAACACAGACAAACTTTTTGCGGACAACACAGTCCCAGCACCTTTTAGATTTTTTCTGGTTCTTATTTTCAATTTTATAACAATTATTCAGCTGCCTTTTTATCATTACCCCCTCTGCCCAGAAGTTCCTATTTATAAATTGTAAAATTTGTAGTACAGTATGCTTTTTTAATGTTTTAAAAAAATTGTCATTGTTATAAGTTTTTTACGAAGATTTTGAACTACCCTTCCAAAGCTGTCGCCATACAATTTATTTGTATTGTTATTCTTTTTGTACCATTATATGTTACATAGGACATCCCAAACAATTTCCCCCAAAACTGCTCTATCATGGACTACTCATTTCTCTTCTATGGAATCGATTCTGATTTTTTCCCCTCTCTCAGAAAAGTTCATTTCAGGAGTTTTCTAAAAAAAATTTTTCTTTCTTTAAAATTTGCCTTCCACTTCAGTACCTGTTGTTTGTGATTCTTTGATCATCTTTTCTAATAGTACCCCAACATTTCTCCATCTTCTCTTTCTTTAGTAGGTTCTGTGTTGCCCAAACATTTCTCTTCTTTCATCCATCCCCTGAATTAACCCTTTTTTATTTTCATTATTGTTTCAGACTCCTTTTTTCCCACATGCATTCAACTTACTTTCTATATAAAATTATTTTTTAAACTCTCCTGATATATTTAGGATTAAGACAACACATAAGGAAACGTTCAAAAAATTTTGTTTAAAAACCCCTTAAAACCTTGGGAGTTCCATATTTTATTTAGGCTTTTAAAAGTTTGACAATTCAAACCATAATTTCTTTGATTTCCCCAGTCAGTAAAAATTTCTCCTAAATATGTGAACTGCTCTGTTATATAATTTTGGATTCCAGTATGACATCTGCATTACAAGTCATAGGTTTTTCATTATTTTATCTTGGGGGTAGCATATCTGCAGTTCAGCTTCAAATGGTTTAGGGAAAAAATTGGCGTCCGAAAACCTGAAATATCTTTACGGGGAAGGAAGATAAATATCGGATTTCAATTCCATAGGGGAATTAACAATTTACCGGGAAAAAGCAGATGGAAAATTTTTTTGACTTTTGTAACAAAAAAACGGTACAAAGGTGAATATAATAAATAAAAAAAGATGAGACACATGATGATGATGGGGGAGTATGACAAGCTCTAATTTTGTTTTTTTATTTTTTTTTGGGTTTGGGAGGATAAATTGGTATGGAAGTATAGAGCAATAAGTATGAAGAGGTAAAAATGTATCCCAATACATATGAAAACAAAAATTTCAAATGGTTTTTTATCTCTCTCTCTTTTTTTTTTATCTTTGCCTTTTTACCCTGGGTTGGGGCATGGGGCCCTCAACCAACTCATCCCAAATCTTCCTATCTCAACGGCTCCCCCAGCTCTTCTTTATATTTTTGATCTCCCCTCCAAATCTCGTCTCCATGTATTTCTCGCCTCCCCTTCTTTTGCTGTCCGGGGTTGGGCCCAAGGACCTTTTTGTTAAAATTCCCCCCCGGGTTTTTCCAAAATTGTCCTATCCAGCGCCAGCGTCTTTTTTTCCTGCTCGTTCACTGGAATCTGTCTTGTTCTCCCATAAGTTCCTCTTTTGGGACCCTATCATACCATCAATCAATCAAGGGTTATTATGCCTTTTGACTAAATTAAAGCGACTTGATGTGCATTTTTTTTGCCATTGTGGGGGGTTTGTGAGACATTTAGAACTGTAGCATCAGAATAAAAAAAAGACAAGATGGACTAAAAATTCCAAACATTCCCTCCCCACACTGCCCAAAGATCTATAAGCTCATCAGTCATCTATGCACCAATAGACTGACATGACAAAAAGTTAATTGTTTAATCAGATGAACAGAGTGGTTTTCCCATCAAATCATGATAAATGAACAACTTACCACCCCTTTTTGGTATTAGAATAATTCTTTTTATTGGGCTTTTAATTTTGTGTTGTCTGCTTTTAAAGGTGGCCCTTTTAGTAATATCACCCCCAGTTCTTTCCTTGAAGACTGTGATACATCCCTCATGTTGTTGACTAGGCTAAAGATTGTGAAGCAGTGATTTTTGTCTCTCTCTAGAATAAGCACTTGTTTTTGGGCCTTTGGATCTGTTTGCAAAAAAGAGTTTTTGTTGTACTGATATTTGGGTTTAAACTGAGTTATTTGTGTTTTGGGCTGACATCTGATTTAAACAAGCATGAGTTTTGATTTTTGGCCCCCTAGCCCGGGGAAGTCTTTACCCCTGACTACGGGGTCCACCTTTTGAAATACTTGCTAAGATCAGGCTGAAAAATTAGTTTTTTTTTTGTCCAGGGCATGTAAGTGAAAAGGGAATTAAAACACCGTTAAGCTTGCAGGTATGACTGCAGTGAAAAGCGGGTGAGCAATGGAACCGGGGGCTGAAAAATTTCCTAAATTCCCTAAAAAGGGGGAGAATTAAGGAATGTAAAATTTAATTCGGGTAATGAGGGTTGAAATTTTTAACAATCCTAACCAAGACTGGGGAAATTTTTTAAGGTAAAAATCGGGAAACCATTTGGGGGAAATAAAAAATTTTTATATACTGGTAAGCAAAATTTATTACCAAAAAACAAGGAAGCACTTTTTAAACTGGAAAAAAAAGGGCCAAAAAGGAATAGTAAAAACCAAAAACCAAAGAAAACCCGATTGTCGTTAGGGGGCCCCAAAACAAAAATTTTTAAAAGGGCAAAAACTGAGGGAAAGGGTTCAAGGGCACTTGTTAAGACTGGGGGGGTGAAAAGGTGTTGCGGGTTGATGATAAAATCAAGGGCCCTAAAAATTTGGGGGCTTTTTCCCGACATTTCTTTTATAGTTTCATTTTAAAAATTTGGGCCTAGTAAAAAAAAATTGATTTAAAAAATTAAAAATCAAAGGTTTTTGGTTCCTTTCCCAAAAAAAAGATTTCAAATTTAATTTTGGGTTTCCCCAACCTTTAAAAGGGATTTTGCACCACAGAAAACCAGATAAAACCAGGGGTGTTAGCTCTTCACATGATTGTCTTTTGGTGTTAAAGGTTATCTAGAATAAAAAAGGAAACACCACAATGGTTGCTCCTTTTTAAAAGAAGATTTAGGGGGGAAATGGGGAGGTACTCATGAGATGTACCCCACATTCTCATCACACACCCCAATACGATTTCCCTCGCTATTTAAAACTTGCTTTTCCCAGGATTAAAAGTTATTGGTCAACATAGCACCCCAGGTAGAGTCATAATAGACTATCATTTTCTTTTGAATTTAAAAAGAGTATGCAAGGCTGATATTTCCCTGGACTCACTGGTTAAACTCTTTTTCCCTTCCCTTCAGGAAACCCCAATGTTTGTTTTCTAAGTTCCTTAAAAATGAGCATTGATGCATCAATTAAAACATCCTCATTCAAAGTCGGTCATTTTAAAAACTTCAGTTTTCCCCCTTATCCATCTCAAGCGCCCCATCTTTAGATGCTTATAATCCAAGCTTGTTGGTTCCCCTGATCAACACCTCATATCTAGAACAGATGATCCATGTAAGAACCTGAAGATAGAATATATCTGTATATACCATCCGCTCATAACAAAACCTTTTCTTCTTCTTCTTTGCGTTGTTTTTTCGACCAATTTTAACCCCTCTTTATGATATGTTTGATCTTTGCCAAAAACGTGTATACGTTGCACTTTGGGTTGGTGGGCCCCCA
This sequence comes from Arion vulgaris, assembly GCA_020796225.1. Taxonomy (NCBI): domain Eukaryota; kingdom Metazoa; phylum Mollusca; class Gastropoda; order Stylommatophora; family Arionidae; genus Arion; species Arion vulgaris. The sequence continues at coordinate 6,364 of JADZMA010000441.1, forward strand.
AAACGAAAATTTCTAACGCTTAGGACACATGCATGGGGTTTAAAGGACCTCCTTATCCCTTTTCCCGACATCCCATGGCAGGTAACGGTGGTTCTATTCTTTACCCCCCAAATTTGGGCCGGTAACCCTGGGGCGATAACAAAACCTAAATTCTTGGCCCTCTCGAAACATTGACTAGAATTAAGTCATAAGAGATACTGCACTTTTTTTTAAATGCCCCATATCGATCCTTGTTTCCCCTTAGGGATATGAGCCAAAGAGCAATTCTGCCAGCTTGCGACTATAAATGGCCAAACACATCCGATTTCTGCAACATTTTTATTTACTGGGTGGCTCCCTGGTTCCCCATAAATTGCCTCTTATGACATGTTTAGGTCACAGGGGTACTATTCTTGGCAACACATGGGCAAGATACTGCAGTGGGGTAACCTGAAAAATATTAATGAATAAATAATTAAACATCCTATTTTTAAATACGTAATTACACCTATCACATATTTTCACAAAATTTTCACATTAATATTTTTTTCGAGTAATTCCCACCTATCACATATTTTTACATAACAAATTACACTTGTCGAATTTTTACATAACAAATTGCATTGAATATTTTTACATAACAAATTGCACTTGTCAGATTTTTGTATGAAATTAATTCCCTGTTTACATAACTAATTACACCTATCACATATTTTAACATTACTAATTACACCTATCATATATTTTCCCCTTTAAAATTCATATATAATTCATAACTAATATATATAATTTTAAAACATAACTAATTACACTTATCACATATTTTAACATAACTAATTACACCTGTCAGATATTTTACATAATTTGTATTACCTGTCTGGATACTTTCTGGATAACTGTACCTCTGTAATGTCTTTTGGATAGCTGTACCTCTACAATATTTTCTAGATAACTGTACCTCTTAAATATTTTCTTTTTAAAATTTACTTTTTATAATAAACTGAAAAATTAATAAAAAAAACCAATTTACCAGTATTTTCCCATCATGTACCCAAAAGTTTTTCTTACCTTATCATGTATACATAAAGTGTTTCTTACCTTATCATGTTTTTCGTAAAGTGTTTCTTACCTTATGTTTCTTACCTTATTATCTTAAAGTGTTTCTTACCTTTTCGTCACCTTGATTATTTTCAGCCATTGTTTCAAATAATGTAAAATAAATTGTTAGATTGATCAGTAATATTAAATTTTTCAGTACAGTTCTACATTTTTTTCTAAGTTGTCTGAGCAATTTCTTTTTGCCCTAGAAGTCCCAAAGGACTTTTTGACTCTTCTCCTTGGGGACTAGGGCCTCAACATTTTGTTCACCATTTTTCTCCGTCTCGGTTTTTTCTTTTGGTCTCTCAGGATATTCGAGCATCCTTTAGTTCCTCAAGAAGATTTGGGTCCCCAAGTCTGTTGGGGGCGTCCCCTTTTTCCTTTTTCTGGGCAACTCAAGTGCTTGTTTAGTGACACTAAGCTGTGTCTTACATGGGTATCCCCTGCCCTTTGCCATTTTCTCCTCTTGGGGAAGGCCCCCTATATTTAACGTTTTTTCTTTAAAAAATAAATTTGATTTTTTTAAATTTTAGGAAATACACCCAATTTTTGAAAAAGAATCTATCTTTATTTTAAAAAAAAAATGTATTTTGTTTTTTTAATTAATTTTTTAACTAGGCATGTATATTTTAAAAACTAATTATATGGGAAATTCATAACTTTGCTTCAACAGATGGTAGCAAAGTTTTTAAGTAATAGGTAGTGCAAAATAGATTAACTAATAGCATCATTAAACTTTTTCGGGCGTGATTTGATGTAACTTGTATAAAAAATTCGGGAAATTAGAGAACATTGGTTGGATAAATAGTATTTGAACCATTTTAAAATCAAAAAGAAAACCCAAAAAAAGAACTGAAATATTTAATTGGCTTGTCCCCTAAAGAAAAGTTTTAGTTGATTGAGAACAAACTGCCTAATTTTTTTTTGGCAACATAATGCGGGTTTTTGTCAAGCTATCTTGGCCCTTTTGACAAAATATATTCATGGTGGTTCTCATAATGTTAATGAATCTTTACATAACGTATATGGACTTGGTGTCCAAAGATCTCATTTACTTTGAGAGTTTAAAAAATAACTGTCAATGATGACAATATTGTAAAATAATATAAAATTCCCGATATGAAATTTTTTGTTTTATTTTAACTTTTCCTTTAAAACATTATTTTCAGTATTTTTGTCATCTAAAAAAAACCAAATTCTTTTGAAACAAAATTTAGGCACAAAAAGATAAAAAGATGTAAAACAACTAGCATGGCATCTAAAGCATGTGATGAGGAAAATTTGTATGCTCCGGGGGGGATCTTAAAGTAAATTAATTTGGTCAATAATTAAAAATATGTTAGTTTTTGGTTTTTCTCAAAATTGTTATTTTCCAAAAATGTTTTCACTAAATACGTTTAAAAACTACTAAAGGTTTGTTGTAAAAATTTCTTCCCTTTTTTCCCATCCCCATTTTTGATCCCCCTACCTTTTAAAAAGAATTCTTTGGGAACAGTTTTTTTGCCCTCATCAAAAGAATATCCCCCCTCCCCATATTTTTTTAAAGTAAAAAATTCGGGATTTGCAAAAAAAATTCAGAAAAAACTCATTTTTTATACTTTATAAATATTTTGCTACCAGTTCAAGATATGCCGATTTGCAATAACATCTGAAAGTTCTATAGTGCTAACCTGAATAGAACATAAATCATCCTGTATTTTGCAAGGTTTTTTGGGGGCTTTTTCCCCTTTAAAAAACCCCTCTATATTAAATTTTTTTCATAGAATAAAACATCTTGGTTTAAAAAAAAATTTTTTTCCCCGGGTTTTAACATCAAGTTGATCTTTTAAATCAAAAACGCCCTCAATGATCAATATTTCTTTTTAAAAGGGTCCCGTCTTCAAAACTTGAGTCATCGGGGGTTTCCCTGTTCTTGTCCACAGGTCTGTTTTTCAACTCTCATACCATCTCAGTCTGAGAACTTACCTTCATATCCTTTATTGGTTTTATTTGATAGTCAAATACTTTTTTCTTTATGTTGGGGGCAAGTGTTACTATTATAAGTGATGATGTTGAAGGTTTTGGGTGGCGTCCTGACCAATGTTGATGAGGCTGGGCTTTAACTATTTGGGCCCTTTTCTTCCAAATTATACATAGAACATTTCATCACAGGGAAGCGACAAACCTTATTCTTATTTGTTTCTTGTTTATTATAATTGACATATATGATATTGCAATTGGCTGGGGCCCCTATTGTCCTATGCTAACAAATTTAAACAGTCTTACTCCTAGTCTCCCTTTTCCCATCCGTCCTCATGCAGTTTTTATCAGTCTCCCTATGTTGCTATCTTTGTACCTAAGTCATCGTTAACCAACCAATCAAACTACTACGTTCTTGTTTCCCCCAAAGCTTTTCCAAACCCCTAATATGCAGTCTTTGGTCCCAAATTTCACTGCCCAGTCTTTTGTTTTTTCCTCCTGTCATATCTTTTTTCCATCCCCCTCTGGAAAGGTCCCCTTTCCCTTCTACACCCCCAAAAAGAAAAAATTACATTCTATAGCTGCATTTTATGGGGTTTTTTTTAAAAATTTTATCCTACGGCACCCTTGTTTTCCCCTATATTGGTGTCTACTTCTTTTTTTAACATTCTTAAACATAATATAATAAGGACTTTCCCATGCTACAAAGTTTGTCCCAGAGATCTTCCTGTAAAAGGAAGGTCGAAAAATTCACCTAAGTGCAATGATGATGGTCCCCTAATCAAAATAATTCATTCAATCAATTAAATATAAAAAAAAGTCTTTTATTAATCGGCATTTTTGTCCCCTGGCGTATTCATTTACCTCTCAGGGTTAAATGTTTTTTTAAATTATAAAAATTTGCAATCTCAGGCAGAGCACAAACGGTTCCGTTTTTTTTTTGAAAAGCATAATCTGGGAAAGCAATGGGGGGGAGATCTTTTTTGCCTCAAAGGCAAAAATTCTTTTTTTTTTGCATTTATAAAAACAAATTTGTTTCATTTTATAAATTTTTAAACATGAATTAATATTGTATATGTTTTTTAAAACTTAATATTTATTCAACTTTATATTTTTGCATACTGTTGTGTGTGCTCTCTTTCCTAATGCAATATTCATGACAGCAGCTTTTTCAGTGGGGGGAGTGCACTGAAGGATTTTGAAACCTTTATCTGCATCTCAAAAAAAAGTAGTTTTTTTGTATGAAAGATTTCTTATCTTGTATCTATGATGATAAGTTAATTGGGTTTTCTTGAGTCTTTTATTTAATCATTTTTTTACTACATTTGTACATTGTTAAAAGATTTTTTCAAATACTTTTTTAGAATGTTGTGTTGTTTTTTTTACAAGTGAGACATTTTGGGAATTATTTTGCTTATTATTTAAAACTTTATTCTGCTGCCAGATTGAAAGTTGGATTTTAATGTCATTTTGTGTGTTACTTAAGAAAGGGGCGCATTAGAATAGTTGTTAGTGAACTATCTTCTTTGGCATGGGGTTCGGGTTCATTTCCCCAGTGGGCATGAAATTTTTTTGGCCTTCCAGCTCCCCAAAGTTAAACCAGCCTCAATTGAGTACCAAGAAAAGTATGAAAAAGTAAAGGCAAAATCACCTTTGTCCCAAGGATCAAAGAAAATATGAACCTAACACTGCTTTCCCCTTAACATATCTTGAGATATAAAAAGGGTTCCTTGTTTTTAAAGGGGGTTATTTTATTTCTTTCCAATCAAGTTCAAATTTCTTCTGTTTAAATTTTTTATTTTGTAAAAATCTCTACCAGTTCATAGTTTGGGGGAAATTATAAAAAACATTTTTTTTAAATTTTGATGACTTTGTCTTTCCACGGATCTCTCTTTGTTTTTTTTCCTTAAAAGTCTTTTTATTTTTCCCTGATTGTTCCAGTTTTCTTATTAGTTGTTTTTTCCCATTTTTTAATCTATTCATTGTCTTCAGGGATCATTCACTTGTTCTGTTATATCTGTTATAAAAGTTTCTTTTCTGTCGGGTTTGGGTTTTTCATCATGCCCAATAAAAATCTATCTGAAATCTTTTATTTCATGATGTCTGTTCCCAGTACCTCAATGCATTTTTGATGTTGCTTTATCTTGCTTATATCAAATGATCACATTCTACAAAAAAGAATCTTTTTTTTATATATAATTTATTTTTTTTTTGTTTTTGCTATTTGTGTAATTTTTTAAAATTTTTATTTTTTGGGGTTTTTTTTGTGTCATTTAATTACTAGATTCTTGTTCTAAAAACTAATTTCTGGATTTTTTTTTTTATTGGGTATTGATTACTGAACCAACACCCTGATTGGGCAGACACATACATGCTCAGTCTCTACCAACAGATGTCGAAGGATATGCATACTGTGGTTATTTTTCCACGCTGGTTAAACACTCTCTCTGTCCCTCAAGCACCCAGTTCTACTTTTCCCCTTTAAAAACTCCTTAAATCGTTAGATAATTCAACATCAATTTGTGTCCTCACCCAACTTTAAAAGGTCCCCAAAGGGGCAAAGAACATCCCTTTTTTATCCATCCTACACACCCCAACAGTAATTGCCATGAAAAGTCTAAATTTTTCCCCCATTAACATTGAACCCCTCATGCCCAAGACAGTGATCCAGGGTTTTGGGAAAACCCCCTCATCTACAATTTGCCATTATGGATTTTTCGAAGCATCTACGAAATTTAAAGATAGAACAACTGCCCCAGTAAACAGAATCTCAGAGTCGCTGGAGGATAGCAGTAATGATCTCAACCTCCATCCTCTTCGGAATATTTCCCTTTGTATACTCTGTTTTGATTTTACAACCCTACCACCATCTAGCCACGAAACCCCAGCCTGACTTCTCACCAAACCCAAGACCCTTTGGTATAAGCAACAACATATCATTTTTTTTCATTATCTTCTATCAGTTATGTTTTGTACTTTCCCGGAAGCTACTACGTACAATTTGTTGGGGGCGATTTGTTCACATCATTTTTTTATTCTCTTTCCTGGTAACTGTATCCTGCAGTGATCTTATATTGTTCTTATTTTTTTTTAAGAAAATTATGCTGCACTTGCCTTTCTCTCTTTCATTTTATAGCATATTCTGTGTTAGAAAAATTGCTGGGACCTCAGATGTAGTGAAAAATGTCAAGGTAAACCAAATCAGGCTGACAAAGAACCCTCTCCATGTCCAAGCGGGGGCCCCCTGGTGAAACACTGTATCATTGCAGTCTGACTGGCAAGTGGAATTGAATAGGGAGGGAAAAACCTGGTCTAAAATGTAATCCCAAAACAGATATGTCAGACTGAAAGATGGCTATCACACCCTAACTGTAAACTATGTTACATAAATGTAACAAATGCCCCCTTTCCCAGAGCAAATGAAAAAAGAATAAATGTGCTAGTTGCAGTGATTTACTTAATAACTGTTTTAAAAACTACATTTATGATGCCCACCTAATCTAGTTGATGTACTTTGTGTGTTTCAGATGTCTATAAGACTGATAACATGGTTATGGGTTTTTTTTTTTAATTTGGAATATTTTTGATACCTTAAAAAAATCGGGGGCCATGAAATTTTTTAACCGTTCCCCCCAAAGGGGGACAATTAAAAATTTAATTTTCATTTTTAAAATCAATTTTGGCCCCCAGGGGTAAAACAAAATTTTAATTAAAAAAAAAAAGTTTTTTTTTCCCCCCATGGATTTTTTTTTTTCAAACCTCTTGACCAAATAAATTTTTCGGGAGCTTTCTTTTTATTTTTGGTTTAACCTTTTTAAGTTTTCAGTGGAAATGGTTATTTTTAAAGTCTGTTTGACTGAGTGTTGTTAAACTAAATACATGACCAAACTCTAAAAAGGGTTTTTTTCTTTTACTGTTATTTGTGGAAGGGAATTGCAAAATATAAACATTTAAAACGTTCCCTAATATAGGACAAATAACATCTCATTTTTGGGAATAATGTGTGTGGATGGCTCTTTCTCTGATAAAAAAGATTTGAAGTTTTTTGTACAAATAATGATGTCTATGTATATTTAATAACCACATTTTTAAAAATTTAATGTATCTTTGCATTTCCATTTTTTTTGTTTTTTTTTTTTTGTTTTTTATCTCAGTCATTTATGTGTGTGTGTTTATATACAGGGTTTTAAGTTTAAAAGCACCCCCATTGAAAAATCAAAAATTGCCAGATAATCTACCCTTATGTTTATGTACTTTTTAAAACCCCGGTTCTAAAAAAGCTCTTTTTCGTCACATTTGTTCATCCCCCTTCCCCTTTCAATTACATACCCCCCCCATAACCTTGACCTACACTCGTCATAACTAACCTTCTCTTTTTTCATACATATATGCAGTTTTGACTCCATTCACAGGCTGCTATTATCTTGAACCCCCTGAAATAATATATATTTTTTGTTGGATTCAAATTATCTGTATTTTTCAATAATTTTACTTTACAAATGTTTTGTTATTCTTGTTCTTCTAGTGTGGTTTTTGCATCTAAATTGCAGTTTTGAAAACCAAAACAATGTGTTTTTGGTGTGATTAAGTGCCACTATTTGTGACTGCTGTACACTGCGTGTAACACGGGAAGCTTTTATATATGTTGTCATCTTTGAATTTTATGGTTAGAAAGAGTTTAACATATTTTGGGAAAAAACTAAAAATTCTACTTCAGCTTTAGAAAAAATTTGCCCCCCAAAATAGTGGGACCTGTGATGGCAGAGGGTTGACACACCCTTTTAAAGATATTGTCAGCTGGGATGTCAACCAGTTTTGTTGTATGGTTATTTCCCAGTAAGATGGGTTGTATAACAGATGGTAGTGAGGCTTCAAAAAAAGGGAAACCTTGGCCAACAAAGCAACTTGCAGTCACCATCAGGTGATAGAAAAACTAAAAGGAAAACTCGACAAAAAAACCCCCAGATTTTGGTTTACTGCTAAACAGAAGGCTGGATAAATCAGGATGCAGATACAGGAATATGGATATGCAGCAATCAGACCCAATCATTATAGCATTGCTTGTATAGGCTACAACCAGGTTGTACTGAAGCCTGGCATTTATGAGACTGTTGCCTCAACAGACAGGGCATATAGTCCTGGCAATAAGCATGAGGATCTATCAAAAACAGAGTTTTTCCTGACAGAAAGCTTGGGGATCTTTTTGTATTCTTTTCATATTTTTTCTTCTTTAGGGTTGTAAACAATTTCCCCTACTGCTCTATCCTGGACCCTTTCGTTCAATCTCTTCTTTTGAAATTTTCCCAATATTTTTCGCCTTTCTTGGTTCTTTTCTTGGTTTACCCAAAAGTGTTCTTTTTTTTTTGAACCAGTTGCCCCCCACTTTAATCCAGCGGGGGTCTCTGTGGCAAAATGGTTAAGCCCTTTGCCTTGGGGAGTCGAAGGTCGTGGGTTGATCGGACCCGCCATTCTGTTCCCCCCAGTGCAGTTTTCCAGAGCCCCCTAGGATTGTTGCTGGGCTGGATTTGGGCTTTGTACAAATACTTTTCCGGGTTTTTCTGTTTCTGGGGAAGGGGGAGGGGCCCAATATGGGGTAAAACCCGGTCCCAATGAAGTCAATCTTTGGTTTTCCCTTTTTAAAACCCTTTTAATCCAAACACAATACTTTTATATTTTCTTTTTAGAGTATCCCCAAACATATTTCCACCTTCTCTTTCCTATAACAAGTTTTGTTACAAGTGGTTAAAACCATTTCTCTGTTTTTTCCCTCTTCTAAATTGATCCCATTTTATGCTCATTATTTTTCCCAGATATCTAACATGATAAAAATTTCCTAAAAAAAGATGGAGGAAATAGTCCTGGCAGAAAATAGGGCTCTAACATGATCAAAATCCTAAAACAAAGAAAAGGATAAAATCAGATATGTTGTTGGAATTCATCCCGTTAAAAGATCAAAATTTATAGCAACATTGTGTTGCCATCTTTAAAATTTTCCCATGTTCATAGAAAATATATTTTTGGAAATATTTGCATAGATTTATTTTTAAACTTTTTATGTGGTAAAAGTTGATCACTTGTTCATATGATTTTAGATTTTATATTTGATGAAATTTTTTAATTTTTTATTTTTCCTAGGATCACTTTCAAACCAGTTTATAACCTAACCTGCAGTCACAAGTTTGATTTATATCATAATAATAATAAAAATTTTTTTTTTTGGTTTAAAATTTACATGGGGCCTGCAAGTAATTTCCCCCATACCGCTTTATCCTGGGCAACTCACTCAATCTCCTCCATGGAACTGGACCAATTTTTCCCCCTGCCTCTCTCGAAATTTCGTTTCAGGGTCTCTTTGGGTGACCTCTCTTTCTTAAACCCTTTTTCCCAACCCCCACTTAAAAAGCCTGCTTTGATATTCGTTGATCATTTCTCCTCAAGGTGTGCCCAACATATCTCCATCTTCTCTTTCTTATAACAGTTGCCCTAGTGGTTGCCCCAGACATATCTCTGATTTAAAGAGCTGATAGATTGGCTGGCTTAGTTTCAATATCAGGGGAAAGCTGCCATGGATCGAAGTGACATTCTTCACGCATTGAGGGAGTCTTTCCGAACAGGGGGTTTCAGGGCTGGAATCCCACTCGCTGACCAGATTAAAAAAGGGGGGTTCAATATTGGTGCAGCCCAAAAAAGAACGACATACTAAATATGCGGGGGAATTGATTAAAAAATCGAACTGGCTGTTGGGTGGCTGGGACTGCTGGATTTGCTGAGGGGGGTCGGACACCTATGGACATGTCGGGTTTATGATAGTCCTCATTAACTGATAACTGATCTCTGACTAATTTTTTAAAGTTTCGTTCCTTTTTATATTCATTATTTTTGGAATCTATTTTCAAATTCATTCAACTTGCTTTCTATATCTTTAGTCATTTTTCAACTCTCGTTTTGGCATATTTTAAAGGGTTGTTTAAATTTTGAATTAAAAATTTGTAATTTAGTTTTAATACTATATAACTTGCATTTCCCTATTTTATTTAGACTTTTAAAAGCTGATGTTGCTTTGCCAATTTATCATAATTTCTTTTTTAACTTTTCCCTTTGCAATAAAAAATTGCTACCTAAATAGGTGAACTGCTCTATTTTTTTTCCTTTTTAGATTCCAGTGTGATATCCATTACTTGCCATAGGTGTCTTCATTATTTTTTTTTTTTCTTGGCTTATCTGCAGTCCAATTTTTTGATGCTAAAGATGACAAGTTGTCTGTTTTCTTTGCATATCTTGGTTTTTTCTACAACAAAGGCAATATCATCTGCAAAACCCAAAATCTTCTAGTTATTTTTTCTACAAAATCGATGCCAGTTTGCCCACAACATTTCCCACCCACCCAGTCAATAGCCCTCCAAACAAAAAGCGGAGATTTATATCATTTTTTTTTATTTATATATCCATAGATTATTCAAGAATTTTCCCTGCACTGTTTCTTTTTTTTTCTTCTTCCCCTGACATGGACCAACAAAGTAGTAAATGGGAAACGCAATGAAACCTCTCCATTGTTCTCGGCCAGTAGCAATCAAAAGTCTCATAAACCACACTAGGGATCTTCTTGGGGTCTTCTTTTTTCAGTCATGCAGTTTCCCAAGATCCTTTGTACACCCTCACAGCAAAGTGATACCCTGTTGTTGTTTCCTTAACAGTTACCATTTTTTTCCCTTAAACTGATTTTTGTTCCCCTTTTTGCTTGATTCTGGGGACCGGGGTATTAGTTTCGTCTCTCCCTTTCCTCAAAACTTATTTGGATTTTTAAACTCAACAGAATACTCTTTTTTCTATTTCATTCTCATATATAAAAACTTTTTTTGTCCGTTTTTTGCCAGGGTTCGCAAGAGGAAAAGGTTAACACGGGATCACAAAAAAAGAGCGACTGAGGTGGGGGGCATAGGAAGCTATTTTAAATCTTCTTCTTCTTCGTTCCCCCACTAGATTGGGATTTGATTCTTTAAAAAAGGCAGCCATCTGCCTCAGTTATCAACCACACCATACATTTTGTCTTGGACGCTAGTGTAAGTGGGCCACCTCTTTCTTCTCAAGTTTGCATAGGGAGCAGTTTTGTTAGGATATAATTCCTATGTTTTTTCTGTTTCCCCCCAAAATGTGACCTCTTCCCATGAATTTTTGGACCCTCGTGATGGTATTTCCCTGACATTCTTCTGCTGGCTAAATCTCAAAATTAACACTTTAGAATCCTTTACCCCATTCCTCATTGTGAAAGTCGTTGCACCATGTTATCCCCTTTTTGGCCTGGTGCATCCTTTTCTGCAAGCATTTTTTGGGGGTTAAATTTCCCCAAACCCGGACACATGCACCCGATCTCATCAGACCTCCAGTCCCCCCCATGACATGTGTGGCAGGTAACAGTGGTTCTATTCTTTACCCCCACTTTTTGGGCCCCGGGAACCATTTTGGGGATACTTGTAAAAAAAAAGTATCCCCCAAAAATTGGATGTGCTGACCTTGTAGGCGCATAATTTTGGTCTTATACTCAAAGCTTTAAACCCTTTAATGTACAATCGCTCTTAGGCTCCGATCACATACAAATCATAAAGGGTGGTTTAACAAGTGGGTTGATATGGGCATTGAAAAAATATATCTGTTTGATAGTCTTTTTTTTTTGAAAGATGATCTGCCCAAAAGTCTTTTACTTTTAAATTCTTACTTGGGTTTCCCAAACATTTTTATAAATGTAGAACCTTACAATCCACCCTAAGGTAATCATTCTTGAACTTTAAAAACCATCCCATTTCACCAGAAATTGTAGTGACATAAATTTAGACATTTTCCACATTAAAAGAAAGCCCAGTTTACCTGCATACTCAACATGAAAGATTCTCATCAAATATATAAGCCTTATAATTACTAACTTCAGTTTGTATATTGTGGTTTTAAAGTGCTCGTTAAACAAGAAAAGATATTTAATGAATAAAGAATCAAAATAGCTATCAAGCAAATAGTAGACATTGATGTGTAGATAGCAAAAAGGGTTGTCTCTCTACGGCAACTGGGAGTGGCAGTGTGCTGGATTAACTCACCCAATATAATGGGTTTTCCTCGTTTAGTCAATTCCTAGTGTTCTATGAGTTGTGGAAAAGTAAAAAAAATTTTGCCAGAGCTACCATGCAAGAGCTATTGGCACTTTCACCGATTGAACAGGATTTCTTCCGATCAATTTTTTGCTACCCATTCTCCGGTATGTGTCATAAACAGGGGGGTTATTTAGGTCTTCACCAGTTCCCCCCCGGGTTTTTCTTGTAGTGTTGTTTCTTTGGCCGAAACTCCCAAACTCTCACTACTCCCGACTAGGGCAGTCTTGCAGGATGTGCTCTGGGGACTGCTTTGGTGCTCCATAGGTGCAGGCTGCCAGTCCCCAAGACCCATTCTGTGGGTGTGCTCTGAGCTGCAGTGTCCCTTCTAAATCTGAAGACTGGTCTGTGCTTGTCTGTTTAGTGTATTTATTTCTGTCATGCTCTGGGTTGTATCCTCCATTTTTTTTTCTGAACAGGACTAAGTACTTAAAAAAGGGAAACCCCATAGTTGGCTGTGATTGCTATAGAACAAAAACCCCATAGTTGACTGATTGTGATAGAAAAACCAAGTAGTTGTCAAATTTTTTTTTACAATAAAAACGACAACAGTAGATCACAAACAGATAGGTTTTTTAGATCCAAAACTTTAAAGTTAAGCTTCTCCCCTTCAAAAAGTCCTTCTTCCTGAGACCCTTCAGAATAAAAGTTTTCAGTGACCCCTCTAGTCATATTGAATATGGATGATAAACTTGGAGATCTGTGAAGACGTTGTACTGGTAAAAATGACTATTGATAGTTTTTAAAAACGATAACCCAAGTTAAAAAACCTACGCAACAAAAAAATTAACTCCTTGTGGACTGGGAGCCCACTAAAGGGGGTTTTCTCATAAAAAGGTTTTCCCGGTCCACTTAAATTAATATATCAAGATTAATTTTTTTTTTACACCCAAAAACATCATAATAAAATTGAAACATCTGGGACTCTCAGTGGTATCATGAAATATGTATACTGCCGATGAGATCTCCCTGTATAAGAAAGAAATCCCAGCACAAATCTAGATCTGTTACTGAAATGGAATTGCTTTATTATTATTGCTTTTGTATTATTTGTTAATGAAGAAAAGTTTGTATACTATTTTAAGTGATTGTTTTTTCAGACCTGAAGGTTGTTTGGCAGCATGCCTCTCCTGCACTGTTTCTAGATAAAATTCCACCCCGAGGTATCTTTGGGTTTAGCGTTGAAAAAATCATACAAATTTCATATTTAAAAGATATGTTCTTGAAGAGTTTGGTAAAGTATCATTATGTAAACAAATGGTAACATATAGTTAGATATATTGGTTGTTATGTGTTTTTTAATCTGATGAATAATAAATAAAACTACACAAATAGGAAAGAAACTTGAGCTTTTATTTGAAATGTTTTTTTGATAATTTTTTTTTTTCCAGAGGCAACAGAAAAGGTTTTTTATTGTTATTATTAAACTGTTATTTGTTTCTGTTAGGGTTTTTGTTTCTCTTTTGCAACCCGGGTTAGTTTTCTTATTGCAAGGCATGTCCATTTCAAAAGTAGACCCGTCTTTTTTTTTCTTTGTTTTTACTATAATTTGGCGCATTTTTTTTTCTTTTAAAAATTTTTCCATGCTAAACAATTGAATAGGCTCAGTGACATTTGTTATGAGAATGATAGTTCTTTTATGTTTCATCTAATGAACGACAAAGTGCATGCATTTCTAATCAAGCAGGCTGTGCAAGTGATGCCAGTCGATGGGGAAAATATTACCATGTTTACATACTTAAATTTTTTAAAATTTAAATTGATATTATTGCTTTCTATAAATTGAATTAAAAAAACTAAACACTGCCACGAAAACAAAATTAGCAAATGAAATCTTTACAAATTAGAACAAACGGGGGGATTAAATTCAAGATTACTAAAAGCATTTTTCGGCAACATACAGTGTGAGACTTGAAAAACTCCGGAAGATCCCAAACAATACCTATCAGTCTTGTCTGGCCCAAAAATATGTCATCCCTGACAACAGTCGGTTGACTGATACTGTCTGGAATGCTGTTTTAATAATATCTGGCCTGTGTCAACTATTTCCACTCACAGGAAAATAAAACAAAGTAAGCAATCCTAATTCCTTGAAGGGAAAGAAAGCAATAAGTGTCCCAGAACAATTGAGCAAAGACAATTTTTTGTATTTGGAAAAGGGTTTCGTTTTTTCTGTGGGGGAAGTGGATGAGCGTAGCCATGCTAGAAAGTTTACAGGGCCATAATGCTAACCGTGCTACTGTTCGCCAAGGGGTTTAACAATGTATAGCTGACATAAAAAACAACCCCTTCCACATAAGTTGGTACATGAACTATTCCAAAATGAAATAGCAGGACAAATTTCAGATAAGTTTTCAAGAACCAAAATCCTTGAAATCAACACCATGTTGCAGAAAAGGGCCCAAAGGGGAAATGGGCCAGTGACGTTGCTCGGATTCCCAATAACGCATCCCAAAACAGTTGATGTATGGCGATCAGTTGGTTGGGCAGAAAAAACATTGGGGGGGGTCTTAATTAGAAATACCAAAAAACCCTTTTCACCGGGGAGGTGACAACATCGTCCAGTCTTTTGTCCAAAATTGCTTTCGGTGGGCGTCTATTATTATTACACTTTTCTGAAATTTTCATTCTTAAGTTTTATATACCTGGTTTTTCGTTTGTTCTGATCTTTTCATGTTGTAATTCCTTTAACCAGGTCTTCTGGGAAAATTTAGAAAAAAGGGGTGATAGAACTCCCCCCTTTAGGGACGTCTTTGGGCCTTTTCCAAAAGTCTTACTCTTGAGACCATCTAGATCCCGTGGTTAGCAGTCTATGCTCCCTGGCCCCTAACCAAACGCGCAAAACAATTTTTTAATTTTAGAAAAGTGACTTATCAAATTTTACCATACCTCCGGGATCTGAAAACTAAACAAAAATTTAAATTTGAAAAATGTGACAACCCCAAACCCCCCTTTTTTCAATGTAAAAACCTTAATATTATAATGACTTTTTAAGCAATGGTTTTAAAAAAGATTTCTTCAAATCTCTGATCGTTCAAGCTTCTTCTTCTTGACGCTCCATAGACCATTTGTTAACCACTCTGTGTGACCTGGTTTTATCGACCAAAACGCGATTGTAGGTTGTCCAGTTATCGCCTGCAAGTATCCGTTTTTCGAGCTTTTTATTTTAGGGTAGTTTTTCCCGAACCCCACCTTTAAATCTTTTGACATGCCTTGTGAGTCGCAGTGGACTATTTTTGCTTCCATTGCGGACCTCGTCACCACGGAGGATCGTTCAAGCAAGATATCTTCAAAAAAAAACTCCCCAATGTAAAAAAATTTTGTGTTAAACCCCGAGGGCCCAAATATAAACTTGGGGGCCCGGGCTAAGGATGTTTAAAAATTATTGAAATCAGACCACAATTACACCCGTGATTTTCGCATTCCAGTATTGGGTGAATTTTCCCTTAGCGATCTCTGGTCTCCTTAAATTTTCTTGGACCACAAACTGGGCAGACAGCTTCCCGGTCTGTCAGGTTTCCCCCCCAAAAAAGTTTTCAGGTCGACTGGGTGTGGCCCCATGTTGCTTCTCAGCTCACACAGGAGAGGACAGTCTTGCAGGATATTCTCTGGTGTCTGTTCTGCCTGCTGACACTTTGGGAGGAAAACTGTTTGACTTATTCCCAGTCTGTATAAGTGTTTTTTGAGTCTGCAGTGTCCCGGGGCTTTGTCGAAATATAATGACCTGGTCTGTTCTGCTTGGGGCTTTGGGGAGTCTTTTTCCCTAATCATATCAGTGTTTGTCTTCCCGTTCTGCAGATTTTCTCTGTTGGGGGTTTTGACCTCTTGAAAAAAAGGGGTTTTAAATTTGCTCTTTGGCCTTTTCCCCCCTTAGCTAAGACATCAGCCTCTCCCTTTCCTGCAATGCCCTGGATTGGGAAAACCCCGCAAGTGAATTTCTGCCTTTTCTGAAAACTGGCAAATTCTCTTTGTAGTTTTTTTACTGTGCTTTTTCAGTGGTTTAGCCTCCCGGGCTTGTATGGGTGACAATGAGTCCCGAAAAAACCATCTTGCTTGCAGCTGCTTGGCTTATTCATGTGCTTTTGCCATCAGAAGGGCCTTTAGTTCTGCTTTGTGGGTTTGGGGGGGTATTCTTCCAGTAGGAGCCCTAGAGACACAGTGGTAGCATCTGGGTGCCCTTTTACACTCCTGCTCCACCATTCATGGTTTCCTCCATTCCCCATCCATCTGTTTTAAATTTTTTCCCGCTGTCTTCGAAACATGTAATGGGGGGATGTTCCATTTAAATTTCTTTTTCACTGATTAGGCTTTTGGGATCTTTTTCTTAATAATTTAGGGATGGGGGTTGAGAAATTTGGGGGTACTGAGTCTTTCCCCGTGATCAAAAAATTCTTCAGGTAAGGGGAATTTTGATTTAGTAGTTTAATTATACTTTCCTATTTCTTTTGCTTTGTGGTTTAGACTTGTCGCTTTAGTCTGTTCTTTGTTCTACCAAACATTTTTCATGCAGTGGATGGTGAGGCATTCTTTTTATCCTTTCAGTCTGTGGGAAACACTTTTCTCCTTCTTCTGTCTTCCAAGGGCTGGATGTTGGCTGCCTTTTTCCATTTCTACAATTGGTGTAGATTTCATGGCTCCCAAAATAAAATGAACACCCGTTTTGTTTTTTTCAGTATCGATTTGTTTGGGAAAGGGCTGCTGATATCCCTGTCGATGATGCATATTAAGGGGCGGTCTAACTGCCCCGTGTACACCTGACTCAGGGTTCGAATATCAGCTCCCCAGGTAGTTCCCGCCAGCTTCCCTCACACTTTGTTTTTTCCCCTTTGCCTTTCTGTTTTTTCCATTTTTGTATGTTTCCATGTCAGGCGACTTCCAAAACTCCCCCAAAGGGTTTGGGGTATGGGAGCGAGGAGCGATATCCTCGTTAAAAATTTTAGTCTGAAGTGTTCTTCCTTTTTTACAATGAGAAAAGCGTTGCTATGGTTTTTCTCCGGTTTATTTCTAGACCCCATTTACTTGCCCCCATTATGGCCTGTTCAGGCTGGCCTGGAGTTTAAAGATAGGACCCAGAAACTTTGGGGGTGTACCACCGCTAGATCATCAGCCCTGGAAAGTGTGATACATGTCTGGGCAGGTTTTGGCAGATCATTAATAATACCAGGAAAAGCAATGGGGACAGTCGCCCCTGTGGGACTCCCGCTCTTAATTTGAATCTGGGACTGTGCACTCCATCCAATTTTACAGATGCTTGTCTATGGGGAAGAAAGTCTTTTACAAAAGGTAAAATTTTTACCCCGTATTCCACTGCGTAAAAGGGTTGAGTAGCAAACCATCTTTCCAGACTTTGTCGAAAGGCCTTAGACATGTCGAAAAAAAACTGTGAGGTTTTCTTCTTTTTTTGGAAGCCATTTTCTTTTCCTGTGCGAGGTATGCCACTTGGTCATCAGTGCTTCTATTTCCTTGCCTGTCTGGGCTGGATCCAGTTTATGGTTGGATTCTAAAAACCACTGGAGTCTAGTGGTTATCACTCTCTCCCAAAATTTTTCAGTGCAACAAACAAAAATTTTGGTCTGGCTCTCGGATCCTTTTGTCTTTTCCACTTTTGAAAATTGGGTGGATTGTGGCATTTTCCAGATGTCTGGGACTCTCCCCTGTCTCCAACTATTTTTAAAAACTGGAGTAAGACTCTGTGCAATTCGGCCTGTTTTTTTGGGCATGTCGTTTGATACTCCCAATCTGGTCCCCGGGGGCCTTTTTTCGATTGAGCTTTTCAGTGCTCTCTGCAGCTCAGTCAATTTTGATGTCTACCTCCATCAGGGGTTCCCTTTTTGCTTTTTGGGAAAGGCATTTATCTCACTTCGACTTCTTTCCCTTCTCAAATTTTTGGTAGGCTTTTTCTTGTAACACTGGGCCATCCCGGGTGGCTGCTCCCTTTTCCCGTGAGAAGTTGTTTCCTTGCTGGAGAACTGTTTTCCCTCTAGATGGGTTTTCATCGTTCAGGGCTTTTGTAAGTCTCCACAACTTTTGAGTATCTTTTTTCCATGTTCAAAGAGGCTGTCCCTTTTTTTTCCAGGATTTTTTACATGCTGGTTTCTTTCCCCTAACATAAAAGGGCCCCTTTCTCTATTGTGTTGCATTACATTTTTTGGGCCGTTGGTGCAGGTTCCTTGTATTTCTGGCACTGCAAAGCGAGCCATGGAGAAATTCCATCTCTGGTGTCAATATGGCTTTAGTTTTT
Source organism: Arion vulgaris (assembly GCA_020796225.1). Lineage (NCBI taxonomy): Eukaryota > Metazoa > Mollusca > Gastropoda > Stylommatophora > Arionidae > Arion > Arion vulgaris. The sequence goes on from JADZMA010000441.1 coordinate 24,778, forward strand.
TTCCCTCCCTCTGGGGTATAGCCTTTTTTGGGGGGCTAAAATGGCTTTATTGGAAAGGGTGCATCTCTGTCCACTTTTCCCGATTGATTAATTTCTTTACGGGACTTGTCTGCTAGTTCTTGGAAAGGGTTCCCGTCCCTTTTTTTAATTCCAACTAGGGGGAAAAGTTTTGGGGTTTCCCCCTTGTTAATGTTATTTATGAGGAGTTTCACTGGTCATGGTCACTACCTCCAATCTGGTCGCAGACTTGCCTTTCCCCTTATCCTGTGAATGTCGTCGTTTGAAAAACCAGATCTGGGGTTTTTTCGCCAAACCCTCGTCATGTGTGAGGATCATGTGGGTGGTTGAGAATGGTGAGACTGTTGGTGATCAGCCATTCTTCAAGGCTTTCACCTCGAGGATCTGGGGTGTCATGGGCCCCCGCGGGGAGTGGGGTGGGTTTAAGTCTCCCCTCTTAAAAAGTTGCTCCTTGAACCCCTTTGGATTTTTTTCAGCCCGGGTTTAATAGGGCGGTAAGTATAATTTGAAGTGGAAAACTTGTATTTTTTGGGAAAAAAATTAAACAGCTTGAAACCGGCTCCAGTTTTAAAGTAAATTTCAATGCCGGTTTTGGGAAATTAAAAACGGGGTTTTACCTAAAAAGCCGTAAATTTTTTCTATTGAAAAGGGAAGGTTTCCCCGCTGAATCTTTTCCCATTAAGGTTGGGCTCTTGGGAAAGAAAAAATTCAATCCTTTTTGGGGGGGTGAGAATTTTTTAGGTTTTCTTTGGGGTTTTGTTGGGTTGCCTTAATTTGTTCCCCGAGGGTGAAGGTTTCAACCCGCCGGGAGGAATTTCCCTTTTTCCTCCCCCCCGGCTTTTTCCAAGGGAATTTTAAACCCCAATGCTGGAACAAATTTTCCCCAAAGGGGTCCGGTCCCAACCCCAACCTGGGTGGCTTTTCCCATTGGTTTGGGGGCCCCCGGTTTATTATAAATTTTTGAAAGGGGGGGAAAATTTTTTTCGATGTTCCCTTCCTCCCGGGGCCCAAAATCAAAAACCCCGTTTCTAAAGGACCCTTTTTGGGGGGGGTTTTCCAAACCTTGGGGTTTTCCCCTTTTGGACCCAAAATTTTTTCGGGCCCTTTGGAGTTTTTGGGGCCTTCCTCCCGAAAATTAGCCTTCCGTTTCCGGGGCTCGGAAAATTTTAGCAGGGGGTTTCTCCCCCGGACAATTTTTCCCTTTGCTTGGGAAAATGTCCTAATTTGATGACCAAAAAAGGTTTTCCCTCCCCAAGGAGAGGGGGCCCAATGTATTTTTCCCTTGCCGGGGAAAAAGGGGTTGGTGCAAACCAAAAAAATTTCCTCGGAAAAGGGGGCTGCATTTTCCCTTTATTTTTGAGGCCCCCCATTTTCCCGTCCCGGGCCCCCCCCCCCTTTTGGGCTGGCCTTTCACCTTCAGTCTGTTCGGCTTGGTTAGACCTGCCAGGAGTTAAACTCCCGCCGACATAGCCTGAAGGATCCCAAAACACACAAACCCTCCAAACAAAAAAGGTAGGCTAATATGGAGGGTTTGGGGTATATAGGAAATTCATTTTTTAAAAATTTAAAACAAAATGCTAAATCAAAGTTATATTATGCAAAAGTTAAGTTTTAAAAAAGGGAAAATCAATATTATGAATATTTTTTTACTAATAAATAACCATAGACTCACAGAATTGAGTAAAATTGCTAAAAAAAAAGCTTGCAGTGCTCTATCAAACATCTATATTTTCCGGCCCCCTTTTTTTATCCCAGGTCAGGGGAACCCATCAGTTATCTGGGGTTGGCTTTTGGTTAAGCTTCAGTTTAATTTTTTCTTATCAGCAAATGGTGATCCAAAATCCCCTTTCCCCCTTAGGACCCTTACATCTTGTAAAAAGATGACCTGGAAATTTTTTGTTTATGCATATGTGGTCAATTTGATTTTCTGTTCTGTGATCTGGTATTTCCCCGGTTGCTTTATGTATTCTTTTATGTGGAAAGACACTTCCCCCTTTACGTATTTATTCCTTTTCCGGGAAAATTGTGAATAGTTCTCCATTTTCGTTCATTATTCCTAGTCCGTGTTTCCCCCTGATCTCCCCCGTAGCCTATGTTGTCCGAACCTATTTTGGCATTGAGGTCACCCATCAAAATTTTGATGTTCCAATTTCTCTGATTACCTATAGTATTTTGAAGTTTTTTTAAAATTCCTCCTTTTTCTTTTTTCCCCTTTATCATTGGTAGGTGCATAACACTGGGTCACATTCAAAAATACTTTCTTTTTGGCGGTTCTGAATGTTGCTGTTTATTATCCTAGGACTCACTGCTTCCCATTTTTTTAGTGCCTTTTCTCCTTCTTTAGATAGCATTAAAACCACTCCTTCACTATGGGGGGCATTTTCTTCCATATGGCCCGAGAACAGCATTGTTTCCCCTGTGTTTTAGACGTTGTTGCCTGCACCATTCCACCTGGGTTTTACATAATCCCAAGATGCCAATCCCGTGAAAATTTTATTCATTTTTCAACCTGTGCTGTCTTTCCCATTTTTATACATACTTCAACATTTTAGGTGCCAATTCTGGAGCTTTTCCTAGGTGAAAAGGGAAAAAATAATCTTAAATGTAGACTCCTTGCGGGTTTCTCTGCATCTTTTTACCTCTTCTAGAAGGCTTCCTTTCCTCTTGGGTTTGGGACAGTTTTTTTTTATTTTTATGTGACCCTGGTTGGTTGGATTTTGTGGCTAAATTTTTTCTGGATAGGGTAGCCAGCCCTCGCCCAAACCCCCCCTTAGTCGCCTCTTACGACATCCTTGTAGGTCGCAGTGCTGCTACCCCTTTGCTCCCCCTTTCGAGCCCCGGCAGCAACGGGCGATTCTTCAAACACGCAGGACCTTTTTACCGCTTCCCATAACTCATTAGCATCGCTGCCGGCGGGAAAATTGTCAAAGACTGAGGTCACTTTTTGAGATTGGGGAAATTTCGCTTGGACATTTGTTGTGGCAGGATATTCCCGCTCCCAAAAGTGAAATCTGTGTTTTCTGTATGGTTCGGGTTTTCCAACGAATGGCTTGGGATTCTCCCGACTGAGATGGTGTGATAGAGTTGGAAACGCCCGGAAATGGTTACCCGGTCCAAATTTGGGGTGAAATAATTTGAACCACTGACCTGCCCGCATGTCTGGGGGGCGACCAAGGAGGTTTTTGGGTGAAATCGGATGCACGTGTCCTAAATGTGTAGAAGTCTATGCGTTTGGGGCCTACCAAACCAATGTGCAACGTATAAAGTTCTTGGCTAAAATCAAACATATCCCGTGATTAAAATTGGTCGTAAAAAAAATGAACGCAAAAAAGAAGAAGAACCAGCAAGTCAACAACGTCACATACCGCCTTACCTCAATCTTGAAACACCCAGAAATTCCAGTGGAGAATAAAAGACATTGCAATCTTCATACCAACACTGTTCTCCCTGCCAAACGTGGGCAACGACAAAAAAAAGAAGGGCGAATTACCACCTTAAAATGGATGCACGGGGGGCGGGCAATAAAACAGAATAGACCATCCCAAAATTAAAAAACAATCAAACAACACCTGTTGATTCATTTTAAAGACAGAGACTCGAATGGTTTGGCCACTTATTAAAAATCAACCACCTAGGCCTACACCAGTTACAAGAGTGTACAATCGAACATGGAATCATTAAGAGGAAAGGGCAGACCAAAAAAAGATGGATGATGGAGTCACAGACATCTTAAAACTTCCAAAAATCACAGCATCAAGCTCCCAAACGTGCACTATCTCGGGAAACGGATCATCAGTTAAACCTGCGACTCCAAACGGCAATAAAGCCAAGAAAGATAAATGAAATAAAGCCAGGATTTTCACTCAAATGTTGCTAAAGCTACGGCTCTGCTTTGTGCAATACTCTAGTTATGTGGTGTGCCATTTTTTGTGGAGGGGTGTCCCCTGCCATATGGGGGGGGAAACCCCCGGGGCAATAAAGTCAATCCAGTTGCAAACCAATTTTAATGTTATTTTTGAAATGCTATAACCTACCAGCTAGCCTCATTGTTAAGGCACCCAAAAAATTTTACTGACAGCTAAGCCAGATGATCCGGCTTTTTTACACTTTTTTTACCAGAGCCAAAAATGGAAATGAGCAAAGCGCGGTCACACAAAAAAAACCCCATTTTAAATGGCTTTTTCTGCGAAAAATTACCAACAACACAAAAAAAAAAAGGGGAGTAAAAATCAGCATAAGAAAATTTGGGACAGGAAACCTTTTTTTGAATGGCATTGAGAAACAAATAATGAAGTGGTTTGGCCACTTAATTTTCTTCTTCTTTACGTAGGTTCTTTACGACCAATTTTAATCACTCTTTGTGATATGTTTGATCTTTGCCAAAATTATACATTGGTTTGGTTTGGCCCCCAAACGCCTGGGGGTTTTAAAACGTTTAGGACACGTGCATCGATTTCAGCCAAACCTCCTTAGGCCCCTTACGACATGCGTGACAGGAAAAAGTGGTTCTATTCTTTAAAAATTTGGGCCCCGGGAACCACTCGGGGGATTCTTAAAAACCTATGGCTTCCCGGGAAAAATACATCAATATTATAAAAGCCTTCTATTCTGAAGGATCCTGCTGTGTAAGAACAGATGCAGGAAACTCCCGACTGGGTTTTAATCAATTCGGGTGTAAACAGACCGCGTTATGTCACCTATGCTTTTTTGGGGTAGCTATAGACTGGATCATGCCAAATGCCCCAAAATGATCAACTAGGCATCAAATGGCTTAATAACAGCAGACTATTTGATCTTGACTTTGCCGATGACGTGGCCATATTGAATTCAACTACACAAACAACCCACAAACTAACGAGCAATCTTTTCCCCTTGCAGGAAAGGTTGGTCTCCCGATCAATTCTGCCAAGACCAAAATTATGGACCTCACAAACTCGACAGACAACATCGTAATAAATGGCCAAACACTGGAGAAAATTTAACATTTTACATTTTGGGTAGTAAAAATGTCAAAAACCCGGGGAAAACGATGAAAAAAATAAACTCTCGTTTGCTATGGGAGCTAGTGCCTTCACTAAATTAACGAAAATCTGGCAATCTCCAAAAACTTTGTTATGCAAAAGTTAAAAATTTTTTGGGGCATGTGTGATTCCTGTACTGACCTACGGTTTTTGAAAGTTGGGAAAAGAACAAACAAAATTGATAAGAAAATGGACAGCTTTGAGAATAAATGTCTACAAAAATTAAAAGTCAAATGGAGTGATTTCGTTTCTAACAACACAGTGGGAGATAGAACACACCAACAACCCTATCCCAAAAATTATAAGGAAACGAAGGGGGAAATATTTAGGTCATGTTCTTAGATCAGACGAAAAAAAGGGCTAAATCGACAAGTCCTTTTGTGGTCACCAGTTGGGGAAAAAAAACGTGGAAGACCAAAAACCACTCTTTGAAAACCATCCCAAAAAGAAAGTAAACTTTGGGATGTAAAACCATCAAAATCTGCAACTGCTGGGAAAAAACCGTATCCCTGGAGATCTAAGGGCCCCTGCCCTTTTGCCCTTTTTTGGGACAGAAAAGGAAAAAACTAACTAACTAACCACTCGGGGGTGGCCACTTAATAAGAATGCATCAAAAACTCCCAATATACAGTCTTATACAACATAACATCAAAAAGAAAGGGCAAAAGGGGAAAACCACGAAAAAATGGTTAGATGGCATAGTAGTATCCTGTCCCAAAACAAAAATAACAATCACCCAAGCCACCCCGAACAGGGAAGAAAAAAACAGAAAAACCCCGACACTGGACAACAACCCGGTAGCAGTGTGACGACAAAATCATCATCATCAATGTGCATATCCTTTATAGGACGTTGCTCTCTTTTCCCGCACATCCAAAAATTTCCCCTGTCTCTTGGCAGTTCACCCACTTTGGCCATGGTCATGTTCATGGTTTTTTTAATATCTTGTTGCCGAAATAAGGGAAACGACAAAGTAGGAAGCGGTAAAAGTATTCAGTAACTGATGGTTACTATTCGCCCATCTTCAATTTGTGATATCTTCTACAAGATGGCTGACTAGTTCAATTGAATTTCTCGAACAGAGAATTTCTTCTTTAGAATCTCTAGTTTTTGGCGCAGTTGAGAAAGATGCAAACTCCCCCAATTTTATTTCTGTGTAACATTTTTGGGGGAAAAGTGTGCAAGTTAAATTCCTTTATTTTTTACCCAACACAATTTTCTTCCTTAAAAATTTGTTTTTTAACTTTGATTAAATAATTGATTTAAAAAATATTTACGTTTGGTAACTTCCAAAACTTGGGTTTTAGTACTTATTTTCAAGTTTAAGTTTTGTTGGTTGGTTTTTGTTGTTTTAAAAATTTAGTTTTGCTTAAGCTAAATTACTTTTTTTCTGAGTTCAGTAGATGTATGATTGTATGTATTGAGTAGGGAAAATTAAAATAGTCATTAAAAAATTAAATAAAAGTTTGTTTTGGGACTTATAAGTTTTTTTACTTTATTTTGTTATAACTTAATTTTTTATAGACTTTAAAACGACTGAGGGGGCATAACAAAAAGTACAGACAATTTCCAAAAATTTTTTAGTGATTGATAATTTCATAATCATTGAATTAATTCATTTCTATGATTTTGTAAAATTGACACTGACACAAAGGTGCAAATCAAAGGGACAAGTAACTAGTCTCAAAACTAGCTAATATTACTATTAGTAATAATAATATAATAATTCCTCTCGTACCGTTATACGTTACATAGGGCCCCAAGTAATTTCTCCCCTCCGTTCTATCCTGGGCAACTGCTCTATCTCCCCCATGGAACTGAGACCAATATTTTCCCGCCTCTCTCAGCGAGTTGCCAGGGTCTCCTTTGGTGACCTCTCTTTCTTGAACCCTTTTCATCCACTTCAAACCCGCTTTGATATTCGTTGATCATTTCTCCTCAAGGTGTGCCCAACATATCTCCATCTTCTCTTTTTTTATAACAGTTGTCACTAGTGGTTGACCAGACATGTCTCGTTTCATCACTTCTTCTGAATTCTTCCATTTTATATTCATTATTTTTGGAAAATCTATTTTAAAATACATTCAACTTGCTTTCTATATCTTTAGTCATTTTTTCCCAAATCCTTTTGGGATATTTAGGATTGATCAACATTTGAATTGAAAATTAAGTAATTTGGTTTTTTTCTATATAACTTGCAGTTCCATATTTTTTTTAGACTTTTTAAAAACTGATGCTGCTTTGCCAATTCTATCATAATTTCTTTTTAACATTTCCTTTAATCAAAATTCTACCTAAATAGGTGAACTTCTCTTTATTTTATCATTTTAGATTCAGTTTGGGGTATCTGCATTACTTGCCCTGGTGTCTTCATTATATTTGTTTTTTTTATAGCTTATCTGCAGTTCAACTTTTGATGCTATAGATGACAAATTGTCTGTTTTTTTTTTATATCTTGGTTGTTTCTACTTAACAAGGGAATATATCTGCAAAAATTTGTAATAATACTACATAACCCCTTTGTTACTTGCCCAAATTTAAATTGTCCCTGTTTACTGTAAGTTACAACTTGACCTCACTCTTCACACAGTTTAGGGAGTAACCCGGCCTGCCCCTTTTTTAGTTACCCCTAAGTTATTAATGCAAATTTCATATACCATATCTTTCCATATCATATACCATTTTTTTTCCATCTGCTACTGGGGTTTTTGCCCAATGTTGTAGGTTTTTGTCTTGCGCTCTTCCCAGTGGCTTGGGTGATGTTATTTTTTCTTTTTCCCGGACTCTTCCCTTTTTTATCTAACCATCTTTTCATGGTCTTCCTCTCCCCTTTTTTCCTATGTTCTGTAAAGATACTGAGCCCCTCTGCTCAAACGTGTTTAGGGGTTGGACTACGGGTGACTATTTTTTGTGTGGGGTTCAATTCCCGCGGGATGGCAGAAAAAACAGATTCCCCCGATTTCAGTTTTGTGGCACCCGGCGAAGGGTTTCGATGTCCATGGCACCGAGCTGGGAAAAACTCAAGTGCTTTGGAAACGGGGGGAAAAAATTTTAAAAAAAAAGATAAATGTATAATTTGGGGTTTGGTTGCACTCTTATTAAGTGGTTGAACCACTTATTCTTTGTTTTTCAATGTAAATCAAGTAAATATCTACATTATGATTTAAAATATATATAGATATTCAGCATTTACTTAACTATTAAATTCCATGTTTCTACCCTTGGGGGCTTCATCTGAATTTTAAAAAATCATAATGTAGATATAGTAAATGCACTTTGGGTTAAGGAAAGTAACAGGATAGTCAACAACACTATCTTACAACCAAGTTAGCAAAATACTGTCCCCCCTAGTTTTTTTCTTGGAAAAATATGTACAACAAAGCATAGGTTACAACAGTATCTATGAGCTTGAAGCATTTCGATGGATGGCTTAACATCAGAAATTCATACATTTGGGAAAGGGGAAAAACCCGTTTTTGTTTTTTAAAAAAACCCACCAAATTTAAACAATTTTAATAAGAACAAATTTCATTCATTAAGCGTTTGTTTATCTTATAAACGATCTATAGTCCCAATTATCCATCAGACAGGGGGTTTTCCCTTTATCATAATTTCTGTTAATCCTACCTATTTTGTTTACTTCGAAACTCTTAGACTTGCGCAAGTTTGACTACATTATAAGGTTAACTATAACTGTAATTTGTAAAATCCTGGGATGAATGATCTAACACTGTTTTTTTGTTTTCCCCGATAACAATGATCAAATGTTTTTGGGAAATTTTAAAAAGCTACATTTTTTTTCTACTGAATGCCCGAACATGGTTTTAATCTAGTTAGCTCTGGTTATAGATATAAGGATGTTTGGGTTTTAAAACTGGGCAATATAACAGTTTCAGATTTTAGGATGGGCTTTCCAGCACTAGACCCATCTGGGGTTCTTGCTTTTTCATCCTGGTTTCTTTGTGAAATGTCTTGCCTGTTTTTTTTGGGGAAGGTTTTTATTTGTAAAGGTGCTACATGCCAGTTTTGGTAATGCAAAATAAACAGTGAAAAGGCGGTCCTACAGGGCTGGTCCTTAAACCTTTTACACAAAGAAAAAATGTACACTGGAGCAGTGCAAGGCTTAATAGTTAAATTTGGACATGCCAGACATTGGGCTTTTAGTAGATACTAATCAGTCCCAAAGTTTAAAGGCCCCTCGATGGCCTTCTCCAAAAATAAATAATTCTTCACTGTGCCTAACTTTTTTACAATTTGAAAGCTTTGCCTTTCCTCTGATAAAAATAAAAATTGTTCATTGCCCCAAATATAATTTCTTTCAGTCAGATCCAAAGACAAAAAACTGGGCAGATCCCCCAAAAAAACTTCTAAATGTCAAGTAACTGTTGGGAAAAAAAACAACCTTACATTTTTTTAAATTTATACCCCCTTTTTTGTCATAAATTTTTTAACAGTTCTGAAGATACATTCTTTTTGGGAAAACTCATTTAGTAAAAAGGGGTTTTTTAATAATTTTTAAGGGGTTTTCCCAAAATTTAATTTTTTATTACATTCTTTAAAGAAAATAAGTAGGGAAAAACCCTTTAAAAATGGATTTTTAAAAAATTTAATTTTGTTTTTCCCCCTTAAATCATTTCCCCCAAAAAAAGTAAAAAGCCGTTTTTTTAAAGGTATTTTTAATGAAACACTTTCAAATTTATGTCAAAAAAGGGGTTTGGGGACCAAAAATCAGGTTTCCCCCTTTTTTTCAATGTTTTTTAAACCTAACCCCCAAAAAATATTTTCCCCAAACCCAATAATTTCGGAAATTGTTTAATAAAGGATTTTTGGGTTTTTAAAACCAAAAATTTTCATGATTTGGTTTAAACTTTTTTGCTCCATTAACTTTTCTAGTAAAAATCTTTTAACCCTTTCATTTCCCCAAAACATACACCCAACCCCAAAAGGAATGAAAATTTTTTTCCCCTAACAAAATTTAAAATTTAAAAAAGGCTAACCTTTTTTCAAATTTCAATTAAAACCAAAAACAAGGGGTTTGGAACAGTTTTCCTTTGTTCCCCCTTTTTTTAAAATGAATTTTTTCCAATAAATAATCTTTTTCAGGATCGCTGTTCATTGGCATGAGAATCATATTCTATATGCACTCAAAATAAAGTAGGACATGAGAAACATTCTTTCGAT
>JADZMA010000442.1:0-34984 GCA_020796225.1 Arion vulgaris
CTCTAATCAATCGAACTGCAGACGCTTGCATGGTAGATGCCCAACACATCAACTCCCCGAGTCCTAATACAATCAAGAACTGCGACAGCTTGATGGTAGATGCCCCAACACATCAACTCTGGAGTCTCTAATACAATCAAGAACTGCAGACAGCTTGCAGGTAGATGCTCCCAACACATCAACTCGCCGAGTCTCTAATACAATCAAGAACTGCAGACAGCTTGCATGGTAGATGCCCTAACACATCAACTGCCGAGTCTCAATAAATCTGATTGATTCATAGATAGACCATCATAATTACACTCGGTGATTAACCTGTTCCTCAAACATTTTTTTACACAGGAAGGTCTCGACGGCTTTGGACGAACTCCGTTGCACCGGTGTAATTTAGAAGATAGTGAAATTTGTAGCAAATGTTATTTCAATCTGTTAAATTAATCTTGTCCCGGCAGTTTACTCTTATTGATTTTAAACTACTAATTGTAGATGAGATCGAGTTCCTAGTCCTATCGAAGACGGACGATAAAACGTTAGTCTCTGTGTTCAATCTAGACGTCAACTTGGCACAAAATCGAGAAGATCATGCTGAAAGACACTTACCGGGCAAGGTTCTTTTTATATATTTAGTTGTACAGGCAACAGAACAAATTGCTTGTGTAACTAACTCACCTGTACAGGTAAGAAGACAAACTGTCCGTGTAACAAACTCACATGTACAGGTAATGAGACAAACTGTCCGTGTAACTAACTCACCTGTACAGGTAATGAGACAAACTCTGTAACTAACTCACCTGTACAGGTAGGACAAACTGTCGTGTAACTAACTCACCTGTACAGGTAATGAGACAAACTGTCCGTGTAACTAACTCACCCGTACAGGTAATGAGACAAACTGTCCGTGTAACTAACTCACCTGTATAGGTAATGAGACACGCTGTTTGTGTAACTAACTAACTCACCTGTACAGGTAATGAGACAAACTGTTTATGTAACTAACTAACTCACCTGTACAGGTAATGAGACAAGCTTGGAAACTCGGAACTACCTGACTTCATAACTGCTCATTGTGTTGTATACAAAGACTTCATGAATGAGATTTGACTAGAAAAGAAATTGTCAAGTCAAAGTTTTCCAACAAAAGAAAACAACAATTAAAAAATGTACAAGTGTATTAGTTTCAAGTTCAAACACAAACTTCTTCTTCTTATTTTTCTAATGCTCTATATCGACCACTTGTTAAATCACTCTTTGTGATTTTTGTGTGATCTGAGCCTAAGAGCGATTACACGTTTTTGCCAGCTATGCCCCTACAAGAAACCAGCATATCCGATTTCTGCGACGTTTTTTATATACTAGGTAGATTCCAGACACCTACCTCAGTCGCCTCTTACGACATGCCTTGTAGGTCGTAGAGTTACTATTCTTTGCTCCCTTAGCCTGGCAACACATGGTGTAGCACAAACAAAACTATACTAGAATATAAACAAAACTATACTAGAATATAAACAAAACTATACTAGAATATATAGCAAAGAGAAAAGTGTCTATAGGGAAAATAGAACAAAACATACATCAACTTTTATTTCACATATCAATCAATCAATCAATCAATCAATCAAGTGTCATGCCTGCTGACGTATGCGATCATCTCTCCTCACAACTCTCTCTAATTGGTGCAATTAATCAGTCCTGACGTCGATCTTTTGTCGAACCACGATGTCAGACCATAAAACATCTCCCCTCTGTCTTCCCCGATCTCTCCTTCACTGAATTTTACCTGTAGTCACCAAATGTTCTAAACCTTCCCTTTGCATTATATGCCTGAAGGACTTTGATTATCTGATTCTATTCTTTTGATATGGTTTCTTTGTCAGTAGGCCTATCCATAAAATTACAGCTTTCTTCTGTAATTCCAGATCTTGTGGCTTCAACGATCTTATTGATTGCTTGTTCCTTGTCCATGATACACTGTCATACATAAGTATTGGTTCAATATAGCAACCAACCAACCTCCAACCGGTTACAATTAGCAGCATCACGATTACAAACAATATAGAAAATGGAAAGTAAGAACATGGTTCAAGAAGGAAAACTAGAAAACATCAAGACAGAAATAGAAAGAATGAATACCATCATTCAAGGAGTAAGGGAGATGTGATAGTTAGATGGCAAGGTTGTGTGCTACCTCTAATCTTTGTTCTCCGTATATAAAAATGATATTAGATGGCAAGGTTGTGTGCTACCTCTAATCTTTGTTCTCCGTATATCAAAAATGATAGTTAGATAGCAAGTTGAATGCTATGTCTAATCTTTGTTCTCCGTATATCAAAAAATGATAGTTAGATAGCGGTGTGTGCTACTCTAATCTTTGTTCTCCGTATATCAACAATGATAGTTAGATGGCAAGGTTGTGTGCTATGTCTAATCTTTGTTCTCTCATATCAAAACATTTTAAGTTCTATAAAGGAAATACTCAATAAGAGAACATCATAGCAATAGCTTGAGAAATGCTGAGAGAAGGCTGACCTTGCATATGGTTGATATAATGTTGTAAACTTTCTTGCATTTTAACTCAATTCTGTGAGTATGGTTATTTATTAACCATACTGATATTTCTTAGTTATATTTCGTTTGTGATCTAGTACAACCTTTTTTTTACGTGTTGTGTTGCTTTCAAATGAACTTGTCGTAATCTATAATACTGAAATACAAGGGTCATCCAACATGACAGGATAATTTGCTGACTTACCATTTGAACTGAACAACATATGTTAAAGTGGAGATTTGACTAGCACTTATCTACTGAACAACATATGTTAAAGTGGAGATTTGACTAGCACTTATCTACTGAACAACATATGTTAAAGTGGAGATGTGACTAGCACTTATCTACTCAACAACATATGTTAAAGTGGAGATGTGACTAGCACTTATCTACTCAACAACATATGTTAAAGTGAGATGTGACTATACTTATCTACTGAACAACATATGTTAAAGTGAGATGGACTAGCACTTATCTACCGAAAACATATGTTAAAGTGAGATGTGACTAGCACTTATCTACTCAACAACATATGTTAAAGTGAGATGTGACTAGCACTTATCTACTGAACAACATATGTTAAAGTGGAGATGTGACTAGCACTTATCTACTCAACAACATATGTTAAAGTGAGATGTGACTAGCACTTATCTACTCAACAACATATGTTAAAGTGAGATGTGACTAGCACTTATCTACTCAACACTATGTTAAAGGAGATGTGACTAGCACTTATCTACAACAACATATGTTAAAGAGAGTTGTGACTAGTACTTGTCTACTCAACAACATATGTTAAAGTGAGATGTGACTAGCACTTATCTACTGAACAACATATGTTAAAGTGGAGATGTGACTAGCACTTATCTACTGAACAACATATGTTAAAGTGGATGATGACTAGCATTATCTACTCAACAACATATGTTAAAGTGGAGATGTGACTAGCACTTATCTACTCAACAACATATGTTAAAGTGGGAGATGTGACAGCACTTATCTACTGAACAATATATGTTAAAGTGAGATGTGACTAGCACTTATCTACTCAACAACATATGTTAAAGTGGAGATGTGACTAGCACTTATCTACTCAACAACATATGTTAAAGTGAGATGTGACTAGCACTTATCTACTGAACAACATATGTTAAAGTGGATTTGACTACACTTATCTACTGAACAACATATGCTAAAGTGGAGATTTGACTAGCACTTATCTACTCAACAACATATGTTAAAGTGAGATTGACTAGACTTATCTACTGAACAACATATGTTAAAGTGGAGATGTGACTAGCACTTATCTACTGAACAACATATGTTAAAGCGGAGATGTGACTAGCACTTATCTACTGAACAACATATGTTAAAGTGGAGATGTGACTAGCACTTATCTACTGAACAACATATGTTAAAGAGAGTTGTGACTAGTACTTTGTCTACTCAACATATGTTAAAGTGAGATGTGACTAGCACTTATCTACTGAACAACATATGTTAAAGTGGAGATGTGACTAGCACTCTTCTACTGAACAACATATGTAAAGGGGAGATGTGACTAGCACTTGTCTACTGAACGACATATGCTAAAGTGGAGATGGACTTACACTTATTACTGAACACTATATGTTAAAGTGAGATGTGACTAGCACTTATCTACTGAACAACATATGTTAAAGCGGAGATGTGACTAGCACTTATCTACTCAACAACATATGTTAAAGTGGAGATGTGATGACTTTATCTACTGAACAACATATGTTAAAGTGAGATGTGACTAGCACTTATCTACTCAACAACATATGTTAAAGTGGAGATGTGACTAGCACTTATCTACTGAACAACATATGTTAAAGAGGAGATGTGACTAGCACTTATCTACTGTACAACATATGTTAAAGCGGAGATGTGACTAGCACTTATCTACTGAACAACATATGTTAAAGTGAGATGGACTAGCACTTATCTACTGAACAACATATGTTAAAGAGAGATGTGACTAGCACTTATCTACTGAACAACATATGTTAAAGTGGAGATGTGACTAGCACTTATCTACTGAACAACATATGTTAAAGGGAGTTGTAGCTTATCTTGTCACCTAACCTACTGACTTACTAACCTACTGACTTACTAACCTACTGACTTACTAACCTACTGACCAACTAACCTGTAAACAAAGTAGAATCCATCTTGGGGTATAACAATACGTCCATGTCTGTAGGTCGTGAAGTAGGTGAAGGCCATCACGGAAAATCAGTTACCAATGGCATACTGTCGGCCATGGACTAGAATAGAGACACAAACAAGTCGACTTAAGAGTTAGCAATTAGTCGCTTTATATCCAAACAAAATGTTAACTATTGATCGCTCTGTACAAAAACAAAGAATAACCAATTAGTTGCTCTATACACACAACAAACCGCCAAAGAATGAACAATTAGTTGCTCTATACAAAACAAGAGTCCACAATTAATTGCGTTTTAAATCTAGAATAGATCAATATAAAGTCTATAACATAAACAATTAGTTAATAAATAATAAGTCTGATAAAGAAATCAATAATTCAATTATCGATTGATTCTGACATAAGTATTATCAAAAAGGTAAGCCTGACTCTAAAGAAATTGTTTGTGATAAGAAAGATGGCTTTAAATAAGCGGTTCTTAAACTGTAGAGTAACACTACCCTTGAAGTTGTGGAACAGACAGTCTAGGAGCAAGTAAATTTCTTCAACTTGAACGTGCTTATCCAGTAACTTGATCCGTGAATATGAAGTGGAACATCTTTTTAGAATATGAAGGGAAATCTTTTTAGAATATGAAGTGGAACATTCTTTTAGAATATGCAGTGATGGCACAATTTCAGATCCCAACAGATAATTAAAAGTCAAGTTCACATGTATTCTTGGCCAAAAATTGACATGAAAACTTGCATTTTTTCAAGCGTTAAATTAGAAATGAAAACTTGTATTGTTTTTAACGAAAAACAAAACTGACAACCTTCGGTGTTATCAGCCCAAACAATAAAATTGAAAAACTTCCTGTTTTTCAAACGCAAATTAAAAATATTGAAAAACTAGTCTTTTAGAAGCTCATAAAACCCTACAAAACATTGAAAACTTCCGTATTTTTAAAGACGCAAAATGAAAACTTCATTGTAGAACTCTAGAATAGATTACTACATCTACACCAGGCGATGTGAGTCTGCACACAGGACATCGAGTAACGCAATGTCTCCTTTAGAATAGATTACTACAGCTACACCAGGCGATGAAAAGTAAAAAGTAAAGGAACCCTTTCATACCTTGTAGTATATAGGGCAATACAGTGTTAGCCTGTATTTATTGACCGTCGACACACGATGGTGATGTGGTCAGCATCACGCCGGCCGCCTTTACTTTCCCAGAGCATGTCTGGTACCCAGTTGAGGCTGGGTCGACCTGAGAGCCGTCGTGGTCGGCAAAAATTCCACGCACATTGCGGAGTTGAATCCGACCACCAGCCTTGAGAAGCGAGTTCACTAACAACTACGCACCGCGGCTCTCCAGGCGATGTGAGCTGCATATAGGACACTGAGTAACGCAAATGTCTTCTTAGACAAAGTGACCAACAATGTATAAATGAATGAATGAATGTATGTATGAATGAATGAATGAATGAATGTAGAAGCGAATGAATGAATGTATGAATGAATAATGAATGAATGTATGAATGAATGAATGTATGTATGAATGAATGAATGTAGAGAATGAAAGAAAATGAATGAATGAATGAACGAATTAATGAATGAATGTATAAATGTATGTAAACGTTGGTACCAACTACTGTCTTCTTAGATAAGGGGTTTCAAAGGGTGCGCCCAGGCGCATCATTATTGCCAGGTGACATTCCTAAGTGCGCACTAGGAAATCCCAGATCAGGAGTTGACAACGCGGCACCAACGGGCACCAGGGTACAAAATTGCCAAGACACATCATGCCTATGCTTCTTATAGACAGAAATTAAATGATGAATAAAGATACTCAGCATTTTCCAATTATTTCTGCTTTTGCATCTTATTTATAACGTTGTTGTGTATAGTGCGCGCCTATTATTTTTAGCAGAGGACATCAAGTGTGCCATGACTTCAGCAAGTTTGACAACCACTACCCTAGACAAAGAAGAAGAAGAAGATGATGATGCAGACATAAATATACACGTTGCTAGCAATAAACAAATTAAATGTACACGTTGCTAGCAATAAACAAATTAAATGTACACGTTAGCATAGAATAAACAAATTAAATGTACAGTTAGTAGCAATAAACAAATTAAATGTACACGTTAGTAGCAATAAACAAATTAAATGTACACGTTAGTAGCAATAAACAAATTAAATGTACACGTTAGTAGCAATAAACAAATTAAATCAAATACTTACTTTGTTGTAACCCATCTAGATCCTGTGACGTCATCATTAGATGTGCAGCGGGCTTGGCAGATGCAGTCATATTTTGGGTGCTCGGCCACTGGTTAATGGTTCCTAGACAAGAGAACAAGGGAAACTAGTTATAGTTAATAGAACATGATAAAATGAACATTGAACTAATGAAGACATAATGAATCATCTTCACAATCTAGATGTTGTGTTACAGGTCAGCATATATAACATATAATGCCGCAGTGTGGGGAAGTGCTGTGAAGATAGCACAACACTGGACGTTATAGTATATAGCATCTGTCGATGGTAGGAGCACAACACTGACGTTATAGTATAGCATCTAGCGATGGTAGGAGCACAACACGACGTTATAGTCATATAGCATCGTCGATGGAGCATAACACTGACGTTATAGTATATATCATCGGCGATGGTAGAGCAAAACACTGGACGTTATAGATATAGATCAGCGATGGAGGAGCATAACACTGGACGTTATGATATATCATCGGCGATGGTAGGAGCAAAACACTGGACGTTATAGTATATAGCATCTGTCGATGGTAGGAGCATAACACTGCGTTATGTAACAGCATCTAGCGATGGTAGGAGCAAACACTGGGCTTTAAAACAACGGGCGATGGTGGGAGCACAATTGTTTATTGTTCATTTGAAGATCATCTTCACCGCACAACGTACATGTCCATAATTGTTCCGATCTCCTCCCAAGCATGTATCTCAGTGTTTTTAGGCTAACAACTCCCGTTCTGTGTTGGTTGATGATCTACGGTTTTCTATCGTGGTTTACCCGTCTTGCTGCACCTATCGGTATGCACAACTTGCGCAACCGAGTTATAGAATACCATTTTCTCGCTGGAAATCCAGAAGTATGTTTTCTCTGAGAGCGTTGATGATGTCGCTTTGTCCATAGAAGACACATTCTCAATCGTAGCATTGCCCGCCAGTGCATCTGCTCTCTCATTGCCCTTGACCCCAGCATGACCTGGGACAAAGATGAAGGTAAGTATCGTGTCGCATCTTGTATTAATTGCATCCACTGTCTTCGTACATAACCAGTCTTAG
Source organism: Arion vulgaris (assembly GCA_020796225.1). NCBI lineage: Eukaryota > Metazoa > Mollusca > Gastropoda > Stylommatophora > Arionidae > Arion > Arion vulgaris. The sequence continues at coordinate 8,054 of JADZMA010000442.1, forward strand.
TCTTTTGTAGCATGCTCATAGAGTCGCTGAGCATGCATGCGTGAGTGAATGTTTGCATCTGTGTACCACAGGGATTTTGCCACCGCATTACATCCATAGTCATGATGCTGGTAGTTGCCGCATATGCGCCACCTACCTCTTTGATGACTTTTTCTTTAGCTCTAGACGTGAAGGCCCATGTACTCCGATTGTGCCAAATCACAGAACCCTCAGTGCAGACAACAGCCTCCGATGTCTAGTCATTTCTTAACGCTTCGACTTCTGCGTTGACTATTGTAAGCAGCGAATCGCGACTTGGTTTGTTTATCGTGGTAATTACTACAAAGGATTGTCTGTGTTCAGTGGGTATTGATATCCACTCCTCTCCATGCTAATGTCCTGAATGGCACATACGCGTTGTATGACCTACTCTGCTCGGAACACAATACGTGGTGTTACAACCTGCCATGGTCGAAGCACAATACTGGGTGTTACAACCTGGCCATGGTCGAAGCACAATACTGGGTGTTACAACCTGGCCATGGTCGAAGCACAATACTGTGGCAACCTGGCCATGGTCGAAGCACAATACTGGGTGTTCAACCTGGCCATGGTCGAAGCACAATACTGTGTTACAACCTGGCCATGGTCGAAGCTATAATACTGGATGTTACAACTGGCCATGGTCGGTCAGTTCCAATCTTCAGTACCTTGTCTTTCATAAATGGACAAGTCATAGCATTACTTTCAGTTGAAATGGTTAGTACCTGAGTGGGGTTTGATAGCAAATGGTAACACTCTACGCTTGGAAAATTATGGATTCAACAGCTTATAAAAAAATTCTTGGGGTGCACTCGGCTCTATACTTACTTGGTGACCTGGTTCAAGGCAGTTTGACAAAATTTTGTGTGTGCTCCGCTTCCTCATAAATTTACTTTCTAAAATTACATGTACCCCTGGTCGAAGTAAGACTAGCTTGGGCTTTATATTTAGATTTTATTTATGTAGCAAAATTGTTACTTTAAAAGTTTATGTTTAATATAGAGATGATAATTAGATGAGAAAAAAAAGACAAGATAGAACTAGAGCAAGAATATGTTAGAGATGTTTCACAAAAACAAGACAAGATAGAATTACAGCAAGAATATGTTAGATATGTTAACAAAAAAGACAAGATAGAATTTCAGCAAGAATATGTTGAGATGTTACACAAAAAAAGACAAGATAGAATTAAGCAAGAATATGTTGAGATTTACACAAAACAAGACAAGACAGAATTACAGCAAGAATATGTTAGAGATGTTACACAAAACAAGACAAGACAGAATTATAGAAGAAATAAAAGATGTTACAAAAACAAGACAAGATAGAATTACAGCAAGAATATGTTAGAGATTTATACAAAAACAAGACAAGATAGAATTAGAGCAAGAATATGTTAGAGATGTTACACATAACAAGACAAAATAGAATTACAGCAAGAATATGTTAGAGATGTTACACATAACAAGACAAGATAGAATTAGAGAAGAATATGTTGAGATTACAAAAACAAGACAAGATAGAATTAGAGAAGAATATGTTAGAGTTATACAAAAACAAGACAAGATAGAATTACAGCAAGAATATGTTAGAGATGTTACACAAAACAAGACAAGATAGAATTACAGCAAGAATATGTTAGAGATGTTACACAAAACAAGACAAGATAGAACTAGAGCAAGAATATGTTAGAGATGTTACACATAACAAGACAAGATAGAATTACAGCAAGAATATGTTAGAGATGTTACACATAACAAGACAAGATAGAATTAGAGCAAGAATATGTTAGAGATGTTACACATAACAAGACAAAATAGAATTACAGCAAGAATATGTTAGAGATGTTACACATAACAAGACAAGATAGAATTAGAGCAAGAATATGTTAGAGATGTTACACAAAACAAGACAAGATAGAATTAGAGCAAGAATATAGAGATGTTTACAAAAACAAGACAAGATAGAATTACAGCAAGAATATGTTTGAGATGTTACACAAAACAAGACAAGATAGAATTACAGCAAGAATATGTTAGGAAAGTTACACAAAACAAGACAAGATAGAACTAGAGCAAGAATATGTTAGAGATTTACACAAAATAAGACAAGATAGAATTACACAAGAATATGTTAGAATTTACACATAACAAGACAAGAAGAATTAGAGCAAGAATATGTTAGAGATGTACACATAACAAGACAAAATAGAATTACAGCAAGAATATGTTAGAGATGTTACACATAACAAGACAAACTGTAAAAGATAAAATAAAATTATCTTGATTGCTTGCACTTTCCGACCTGATAAACCATTTAATGGACGCGATCAGGGCCGTGTAGGTGTGGTTGAGTATATTTGTTCTAGTAATGATCTAGTAAATGATCTAGTAAAAAGATCTAGTAAATGATCTAGAAATGATCTAGTAAATGATCTAGTAAATGATCTATAAATGATCTAGTAAAAGATGATATAAAAAGATCTAGTAAATGATGGTATAAATGATCTAGAAATGATCTAGTAAATGATCTAGTAAATATGATATAAATGATCTAGTAAATGATCAGTAAATGATCTAGTAAATGATCTAGTAAATGATCTAGTAAATGATCTAGTAAATGATCTAGTAAATGATCTAGTAAATGATCTAAAATGATCTATAAATGGGTCTAGTAAATGATCTATAAATGATCTATAAATGATGATATAAATGATCTAGTAAATGATCTAGAAATGTTCTAGTAAATGATGGTATAAATGATCTAGTAAATGATCTAGTAAATGATCTAGTAAATGATGATATAAAAAGATCTAGTAAATGATGGTATAAATGATCTAGTAAATGATCTAGTAAATGATCTAGTAAATGATGATATAAATGATCTAGTAAATGATCTAGTAAATGATCTAGAAATGAGAATAAAATGATCAGTAAATGATGGGATAAAAAGATCTAGTAAATGATCAGTAAATGATCTAGTAAATGATCTAGTAAAAAGTTCTAGTATATGTTCTAGTAAATGATGGATAAAATGATCTAGTAAATGATCTAGTAAATGATGGTATAAATATGTTGAAATGAGAAACAGAACTGGTAACAATTATCTTCACAGAGAAAAAGATGGAATATCAGACAGCTCATAAGTTATCCACAGATGCATACTCAAAGAGGATCCTAATGCATGGATTACCTTAAACCGCAGACAAAAATAAACTTGAAAAATTAAAGCACCTGGATTTACCTTGAAATGTTTGTAATAGATCAGAAAAATATCATATGAGAAGAACTATTAACTGGTTTTGTTATTTGAGATGCTCTTTGATATTAGACACTTGGAAGCAACAGAAACAAGAACATAAAGGAATTAGACAGACAAGGGTATAATACGAACAGAGAAGCAGCATAGACAAGTGTGTAATACGAACATAGACAAGTGTGTAATACGAACAGAGACAAGTTTTAATACGAACTAGACAAGGTGTAATACGAACATAGACAAGTTTTAATCGAACAGAGACAAGTGTAATACGAACAGAGACAATGTGTAATAAAAGATACTTCTTCTTCTTCTTGACCACTTATCGACCGCTTGTTAAACCAAATTCTTTGTGATTTGTAGGGATCTGAGACTAAGAGCGATTGAAATTTTTAAGAGTTATGCACCCAAGAGGCCACACATCCGATTTATGGGCTCTTTTATTTAATAGCGAAGCTCCTAGGCCCATACCTCAGTCGTCCTTACAATGTGTGGTGGCAGTGTTACTATTCTTTCTCCCCTTGGGACTGAGGCAAACACAGATGAGAAAAATATCAATCAAGTAAACTATCTTGTCAACCACATAAAAAACTACATATAAGTACATATAAAAGCTACATATTGCTACATATAAAAGCTAACATATAAAGCTACATATAAAAATACATATAAAGCTACATATAAAGCTACATAAAAACTACATTAAAAACTTTCATATAAAAACATATAAAAGATACATAAAAGCTACTATAAAGCTACATACAAAAGCACATATAAAAGCTACATATAAAAACTACATATAAAACTACACATAAAAACTACATATAAAGCTACATATAAAAGATAATATAAAGCTACATATAAAAGCTACATACAAAAGCTACATATAAAAGCTACATATAAAAGCTACATATAAAAACTACACATAAAAGCTAAATTAAATCTGAAATTGATGAATATATTTAATAACGCGCGGTAACGCAGGAAAAAATGGCACGTTGTCATGAAAAATGAAGAAACACTTGAATGATCGACAAATAGATTCCTGACAAAATGAATAAAACAAGGAACAGTCACAAAGAATACAGATCAACTTACGAGAGAAAGAACAACAAGTTAGAGAAAGTAATGAAATGGAAGAAAACCTGAGCAAGATGAACGTTATACTAAACAATAGATTAAATAACTTTTGTCGTTGAAACAGAAGAAGAATAGCAAACCAATCCCAAATGTGAACGAAAGAGCAGAGCAGATTTGAAGATGTGGCCTTTAAAACGTGGCTCAGTAACAGACAAATTATCAAGAAACTAGCAAAAGCTACACCCGAATATAAGAAACACAGGAGAGGTCAGAGAAACATCTACACAAGACAAGATATAAGACAAAAACACGAGAGGTCGCGAGAAACAACTACACAAGACAAGATATAAGAACACAGGAGGTGTGAGAAACAACTACACACAGATATAAGACAACACAGGGGGAGGTTTTGGAAACATCTACTCACAGAATAAGACAACACAGAGAGGTGTGAGAAACAGTCCTAGGCGAAGGATTGACCTCCTACCTCCTCCAATGGACCCTGTCCGTCCAGAGATGGCATGTCACCTGCCGAGAGCATTGCACAAAGCACGAATTCCATAGCTCCAGCAACAATCATAGAAATCTCTAAAAAAATTGCATATGTGATTCAGTCCGATTCTTCTCGCGATCCCCGCTTAAACTGATGTACCAGATTTTCTATAAATTTTTGTTTTTTTGGGACCCATCCTTCCCTCCAGCCATTAATCTCGGTGTTATTTAACCAGGATTTTTTTCCCAGGCCTGCACAGTTGGTAGTTTGCAGAGGTGCTATGCCGTCATGTCCGTCGTCTGCAGTGGACAGGCTAGTTGCACATAAATTTTTGCATGTGGGGCCGGGAGTCTGTATGGCCGGTACGGAGGTGGAATATAAAAACTTGTCGCTACAGGACAGACCATAGTACCCATTTTTGGCGCGTGTTGAGGGTGGTCTTGCGACAACTTTTCTATATGCCATCCGATGGTTGTTTAGCTTTCTAAGCGATCTGATCGGTCTGCGGCGTCGCCCCCTGCCTTGCTACCTGTCTGCCTCTTCGTTTCCGCTATATTGCAGTGTGGGATCCACTGTATGACTATGCGTTTGAATCAGTTTGTCCGAGGATCGTTTAAGCTCGTTAGCCTGTTCTGGCGGGCACTTTTAGTCGTTAATCGAAGTGCGTCGATGAATATCCTACTTTGTTGGTCCGGATTCGAACCACAACCTTCAGTACGACAGGCAAACGACTTAAGCATTTCACCATTGAAATACCCCTCCCAGTTAGCAACTTATTATCACATCAAATAAACATGAGAGCAGCAAGAGAATTTCTCATCAGGGAAAACTCAACACGAACACTTGGACAAACGGACACGTGATGTCACTGACACGTGATGTCACTCAGACATTGTTATAAGCCACGTTTCAGTAAACATATCATAAACATATCATAAACATATTATAAACATATCATAAACATATTATAAACATATCATAAACATATCATAAACATATCATAAACATATTATAAACAATTATAATTTAATGTTTTATAATAATAACAACAAAACAACACAAACATCTAAATATATCAACTGACAAAGCAACAAGTATGTCATTAACTAGTATTACTAGGACAATTAAAAATCACAGAGAACATATCACAACAGATGACATAGAACATATCACAATAAATGAGTGCTACTTTGAAATGTGTAATTAAACAAAAAAAAATATGTTACGTCAATAATTAAAAACAAAGTTTTATAATTATTGTTAGGGCCAAACAATATCAACAAAAAAAAATTGAATAAAGAATCTGGGAATTTTAAAGGACATATCACTATTATCTAGTTTGTTAAATTCCAACTTAAATACCTTATATCTTACTCATGACGGTATATGGAAAAAAAAATATTTCAACGTTTATAATATTTGAAGATAAATTTAGGATGAGCTTGAAGGCAAAGAGAAAACAAGAGCAAACTCATGCTCAGTAATACACTTGAAATGACTTAGTAAATGGACAAGAAATACATAATTATAATAAAAAAATAGAACCACTTGTCTGACTAATGGTTCCTCGTCCAGGTTAAACTTTTCTTGATGTTCCATCCACGTAGTTCAATGGTGAAGCAAATCTGATTACGTCACTTTCAACCCCAAATCTGATCCAAAGACAATGTCATCTTCCCAAAGTTGTCATCTTGCGACTTACAGATACTACAAGAGTCCTACAAGAATATATGTATACGTGTCCTTAAATTCAATGCCCCGTGTTTTGACGTGATCGTCGGCGATGCCATACATATACTTATGTGATACAGATCCGAACTGTATCTTTCCTGGCGACTTTTCATTGAAGATGGTTTTGTAGGGAGTCCTGCAATATAATCTACGCCAACATTGTAAGCTCCGTGACAAAGCATATATAGGCGAAACTGGCAGATAACTATTTACCTTTTCCCAACATTTACGTGATATACACAAATGCTCTGTGACCGATGTAACCCACTCATTTCAATGGAACTGACCATTTGAAGTTCTCGATATCCAGATCACAGCCTCCGAACACGTTCTTCTGACGGTCAGTCGATGAGCTCTAAAAAATTGTTTTATATATTTATATGATGCCTGCGACTCATTGACTCAACACACTACACTCCATGCTTCTTGATACTCTATCTTGTTACTCCCATAAAAATATGGTATATATTAAATGTTATATGTTTTGTATATTTTTTAAGGGTTTTAAATGTTTTTATTTGTCATTTCCATTTCTATTTTTTTGCTTTTTTCCCATTTTGTTATTGTTGTTGCTGTAGTCACATATTTTCACATTAGAGCAGTTAGGTCTTCGTCCGTGTCTATGACGCCTGTCTGTGTCTATGACGTCGTCTGTGCCTATGACGTCTGGTAGTATCAGCGTCTACTCTACCGACAAAGGCTTTGGGGGAGATGTTGCCGTATCTTGTTTTGTTTCTTCTTTTTGCTTCATTTCTATATTTTATATGGTAAATGTAATACTTATGTATATGGAAAATGTAATATTTTTTGAAAATGGGGGGAAGACTAGTAAAATTTAAAAAAACGAAAAAAAAATATTAGTTTTAAATAAAAATAAGATAAAAGAATGTTAAACCTTTATCACAAAATAAATAGGAGAAAAAAATGAAACTAATAAATTTAACGACTAGAAAACGATTTTCCAGCACGCGGGGATTTGGTCGTCCTTTTGTTTTCTTTAATTTGTCACCCCTGTTTTTTCGCTCTTTGATAAAGGCTTGTTGGTCAAACGTTGCCGTTTTTCGTCACTGTTTAGTATTTTGTAAAACCATAGTACTTTGTTTGTACGGTTTCACATATTCTATATGTGTATCTGTAAATTGTATATATGTTTTATATATATATATTCGATTTATATTGTTTATCTTCTTTTTTCCCAAATTCTATTTTTTTCATTTATTTTGTTATTTGCTTTTAGTTACAGATTTTCATTTGATTGTCGTTAGAATGTTAACGTTGTATTCTATATGTATGTGCTGCAAGTGAAATTTTCACTTATTTGCATCCCCTTGTTTTTGAAAAGGCCTTTTGAAAATTGTGTGAATTGGTATTGTTTTTGTAAAACCAGTACTTTGTTTTTATGTTTCGCCGGTGCTACATAGTTTGACTGCAGTCTTCCCATATCAAAACATTGCTACAAGTTTTACGGCAGTTTTCCCTTATATCACCATTCTTATATTTTGACTGCATCTTCCTTATATCACCATTGTAATAGTTTGACTGCAGTCTTCCTTTTTATCACCATTGTTACATAGTTTTTACTGAGTCTTCCTATATCACCATTGCTACATGTTTTTACTGCAGTTTCCCCTATATCACCATTGCTACAAGTTTTTACTGCAGTCTTCCCTTATATCGATAATTTTATCTTGTTTTGTACTTTAAAGTATATTACTTTTTTTTGATATGTTTCACCTGTAGTCTTCCTGGTATCATAAAATACAAAAAGAATAGAGCCAATGTCTTAGCCATGGCTAAAATAACAAAACCCAGTATCGAATATGAGCAGGTGAGTGTATACTTATGAGAGAGTATCGTGTTATAGTCCAGGTACAGACATAACCTAAAGCAGGTGAGAACTGACTAATACAAGATGGATACAAACACTGGATACAAACACTGGATAAACATCGTAATCACAAAGTACTGTAGTTTTACAAAATTACAAAAACAATGACAAAATACAGCAACGTTTCGACCAAAAAAGGCCTTTATCAAGCAAACGAACAAACAGGAGTGAAAAATTTAAAAATAAAAAACAAAATGACGACCAAATACAAACGTATCTAAGGAAAATCGGGAATAAAACGAATAAGAAATAAATGTAAAAAAACACACATAAAACTAGAAATAGAAAGAATGAAATCTATAAAATATATAACTTGAATACATGCAAATATCCCCATATAGATTACAAAGAGAAGAGAAAGTTAAGAAGCATAAGAATGGAATATAACATGAATACATGCAGCATATACCCATATAGATTACAAAGCATGGGAAGAGAAAGTACTAAGAAGATAAGAATGGAATATAACATGAATACATGCAGCATATACCATATGATTACAAAGCATAAAAAAAAAGTACTAGAAGCAAAAGAATGTAATATTGGAGCCGGGGTGTTCGAAGGGTACCATACAAAGAAATCAACCGATTCTCAGAGAAATCGACTCGCATCATCCGAGGAACATGATCGGATGGCTGTGACCTGGACATCGTGAGCACCTAAATGGCCAGTGCATTGAAATGGCTACGGGGTCACAGAGCATTGGCTGTGTCGCAAGTGTTGGGCGAATCGGTCACGGGAGCCTCTTGCCTGTCTCGCCGATATGTTCGTTACACCGCCAGATACAGCATAGATAAGATTACGGACCGCATGTGAACCCATCGTCAATAAGAAGTGCCAAAAGGAAAAGATACGACGCGTCTGTATCACATACACACGTGTTAACGCCGACGACCACCCCGGGACACCCAAAAATGAGTCAGGATATTGACTTAAGGCGACTTACCAACATATCCTTAGGATTTTGTCCGTCTGTAAGACACCAAAGGATAGTTGGGGAAGACAGAACGGGTCTCAGGTTTCGATCTAAGGAGAGTCACCACATCCGTCATTTTGAAGGATACAAACCACGCTTGTCTGTCTTTCACCATTTAGTTGTTTCCCGAGAGAACCTCACGTCTCTTCCTCCTTGATGTGTGCTCATTGTACACTTCTTACCTCATCCCGACGCCTTATAGCTCTCAGTTCTTTCAATAGGGGAACTAATCCACTTGTGTCAACTTTTGCTCTCCTTCGTCTTGCGGAACTAGTTCTCACTCTTAACCCTTTCAGTTTAATGACCAATTCCTTTGAGCAGATGGGTGCTATGGGTACAAAATGGGACCCAGTTATGCTTGTCTTTTCATGGGCCATCTTGAACCTAGTATGGACTACATATGATGGCCCTTCCGTCTGTCTATCACAGATACATTGATACTGTATTGGCATCACTGATATGCCTGAAGCCGATTTTTCACGCTTCATTTCCATTAATGTTTTCAACCCTTCTATTCGTTTTACTTTTCACATCTCCACTTCTTGTGTCAACTTTCATTACTATCACCTACGCTATCCACTATCTATACATCGATATTACAAGACTACTGATGCACATAGTTTTCTCCTTTCTTTTTCCCATCCCCGGGCTTGTCGTGACCTTTGCCATTCTGCAGCTCTTAGCCTCGTCGCCTTTGTAGTGAGGACGATGATTTTCTTGAGAGAGCTCTCGAGATGCTTGATTTATTTCTGAGGCGCCTATACCTGGGGAGGGTGCTTGTCTCGCTATGCATCGAGTTCAGAAAATCACTCGCCAGCAGGCCCTACCAGCAGCATGACCACAACTCTGACGAGTAAAACTATCTTAACTTACCACCCCATAGTTCCCGTGAAAATGTTTTTTTCCGTCATCTGTCTCTCCTTAGATCAGATCCTGACCCTTCTGTCTTCCTAACTATCCTTTGGTCTTACAGACGGACAGAAGTCTTAAGGGTATGGGTACACAGTCGCCTTAAGTCCAATATCCTGACTCATTTTGGCACTGTCCGGTGGGTCGGCGTTCAACAGTGTGCTTATGGACAGACGCGTACTGTATTTTCCTTTAGGCACGTTTTTATTGACGATGGGTTCACATGCGAGTCCCGTAATCTTATCTAGTATTATCTGTAAAGGGGTACAAGGCTTATATCGGCGAGACAGGCAAGAGGCTCAGTGACCGATTCGCTCAACACTTACGCGACATACGCCAATGCTCTGTGACCCTGTAGCCACCCATTTCAATGACACTGGCCATTTAGGTGTCACGATGTCCAGCAAGCCATCCGATCATTTTCCCCGGATGATCGCAGTCGATTTGCTTGGAGAATCGGTTGACTTTGTATGGTCCCTTTGCGACCACGCGCTCAACGTATTACATTCTTATGCTTCAGTACTTTCTCTTCCATGCTTTGTAATCTATATGGGATATGCTGATGTATCCATGTTATTTTCCCATTCTATGTTTCTTAGTACTTTCTCTTCCGCTTTGTAATTTTATGGCATATGTTGCATGTATTCAGTTATATATTTACTAGATGTTTCATTTTCTTTCCTTTCATTTCTAGTTTTTATGTGTTTTGTATTACATTTATTTCGTTATCTGTTTTATTCCAGATTTTCCTTAGATACTTTTGGGTATTTGGTCGTCCATTTGTGTTTCATTTAATTGTCACCCTGTTGTTCGTTTGTTTGATAAGGCCTGTTGGTCGAAACGTTGCTGTATTTTGTCATTGTTTTGAATTGAAAAACTACAGTACTTTGTGATTACGTTTTTTGCCAATCAAATAGTTTTACTGCAGTTCCATATATAAAACTGAATATTTAAACACTGGATAAACTTTGGGATAATCAATACGACCAGGAGAAATGCACATAAGGGGAATTTGATCAACATAATTGATACAAGAGTCTGGTTCAAGACTGTATTTGTATCACCAACTAATAAGTGATACTATCTTCATGAGCTCAATAATCGATGGGATGTATTCTTGAATGCCACAAAGTCTCTGCCAAAGTCATGAGCAAATAATGCCATGTTCTTCCCCGTCCCATGCAGTGATATGTGTTGTGTGTTGTGACTAAATGTGTAAACAGCAGAAAGCCTATGTTATGTGATGTGATCTCATTTCTGTCCTTGCCATGGATAACCAGATCTATAGATCTATGACTAGAAGTAAATAGTTCTATGTCATTTCAGGACAAATGAAAATCCTCATATCCTTTAAAAAACGTCGCTATCAACCACAGTCAACGAGTCGTTGATTCTCTAGGCACCACTTATACATTCAGTAGTTACGAGTCGTTGATTTTTCTAGGCATCACTTATACGTTCAGTAGTTACGTGTGTCGATTTTCAGGCACCATTTATACACCAGTAGTTTTAAATTTATAAAGGTGAGGTTTATTTTACTTTCGTAAAATTTGAACAATTTGATTTCAAACTACCCCCGCGGTGTGGTGAACGATTGGTTGTGATCAGTCTACTACCGCTTAAGCTGGACTCAACCCAACGTTTCAGTTAATAAAGAAGAAATAATAGAGTTTATTTTGTGCATCCAATCTTTAAAGAAAATCTAATAGCAGAAGAAGATGATGAAACATGATAACATCTAACCCTTTTGAGATATCTAAATAGTGATCAGTAGCAGAAGAAGAAGATGAAACATAAGATAACATATAATATTTTGAAATAAAAACCCTAATTTGAACAAACAGATCATACTGAAGAGTGCAAGCATGATATGTTCAACACACTATCACTATTTCGTCCAATATTATGCTAGCAGTGACAAACTTAGATCTGACATCAAGTCACGATAGAAGAAACTGGCACCACAGAGATGCAAGAACACAGAGATGCAGTATCTATACAAATGAATGAGAGTTTTGACAGAAACCGGTTTAGAAATGAAGACATCAAAACAAAAGTCGATAACATCAATACTGAACAGGTGGAACAAAAAAAGAAATTAAGATTCTAGAAAAGATTCCTGAAAAGTTTGGAATCTTTGTCTAACAGACCTGGAATAGAGAGCTGAGGCTGATATTAAAATGATAGGTAAAACATGGAAATAATTGGAAGGGATGGCAAGAGAGAGGAAGAGCTAGAAGATGTTTGTTGAAGACCTTGCTCTGTTGGGAGTTGAAAGGTGAAGAAGCAGAATATAAGCAGTGACCAACGAATTTGTCTCAAAAGCTGCTACTCAGATACAGTTGATTGATTGATTGATTGATTGATTGATATAACTCTCATAATTGCACTTTGGGGAGTAATCAGTGTTCCGATATATTTCTACACAGGAGGAAGATATCAGCGCAGAAAGTAACTAGTAGCTATGGTCAGGTCCCAAATAAAAATGGACGACGGGGCAAATAGTTCATAGAAAATTTTATTTTAAGTCTTCTAATAATTTTGTCCGGACAGGGCTTTCCCGCCTGCTATTAACGATTTTAAAAATGTCAAGATTTTTACGTGCTCCAAAAAAGTGACCTACGTTTTATCCGCTTTTCAAAAAGGACTAGGAACTCGATCTCACCCACACTGAGATATGACTAGCAACTCGATCTCACCTACACTGAGATAGGACTAGAACTTGACATCACCACACTGAGATATGACTAGGAACTCGATCTCACCTACACTGAGATAGGGCTAGCAACTCGACCTCATCCCACACTGAGATAGGACTAGAACTGATCTCACCTACACTGAGATATGACTAGAACTGATCTCACCTACACTGAGATATGACTAGGAACTGATCTCACCTACACTGGGATATGGGCTAGAACTCGATCTCACCTACACTGAGATATGACTAGGAACTTGATCTCACCTACACTGAGATATGACTAGAAACTTGATCTCACCTACACTGAGATATGACTAGTAACTTGACCTCACCTACACTGAGATATGACTAGGAACCCAATCTCACCTACACTGAGATATGACTGGGAACACGATCTACCTCACACTGAGATATGACTAGAATCTGACTCACCTACACTGAGATATGACTAGTAATTTGACCCCACCTACACTGAGATATGACTAGTAACTTGACCTCACCTACACTGAGATTAAGGGTCTCTAGAAAAATATTCCGATGGCTCCACGAGGGCGCGAACCGAGTACCTTTGAAACGTGAGACGATCACCTAGCCTCTACGTCACAGACAACGTCACAGATCTACGTCACAGATCTACGTCACAGATCTACGTCAAAAACGTCACAGATCGTCACAGATCACGTCAGATCTAGTGGATATAAAGCAAACGATCGTCTATGCAAAAGGTGGATCACACAAATAACAGAAACAATGAAAGACAACATGTGTGGGGCGCACATAAGAGCCCGTTCTATGAATCTTTATCCTGAAGTGTGAGACAAAACATGAAAGTAGTAGTACATTCTATGAATCTCTTATCCTGACGGTGTGAAACAAAAGATGATTAGAGAAAGTAGAAGATCATGCTCGCAAGTTACTTTGATATACTCTTCAAGCACTGGAACTGGTGGCAGGTAACTGTAGCTTCCTGTTGCAGGTAATGTCTACAACCTGTGTCGGGTATCTCTAACACTAGGAACAAGGATATTTTTGGGATAGTATCTGCATTAAGACAACTGGCATTTTGTTTATTTGTTTGTGCACAATTATAACTGATAGAGATCAAGGACTGTGGATGTTTTCAAGTCTGCTAGAACTACAGAAAGTATTGAGAGGTTATAAAGAATAAAGAAATAAAAGTGATGTAGTATTGTTGTGCAGGACAGAGTTAAATATTGTAGTGTAGGACAGAGCTAAATATTGTACTGTAGTACAGAGTTAAATATTTACTGTACAGAGTTAAATATTGTAGTGTAGGACAGAGTTAAATATTGTACTGTATGACAGAGTTAAATTGTCAACAATTGGGGTCAGAGTTGAAAGGATTGGGTGCAACAGTTGTCAGTTAAGTGTTGTGTGCACAGACTTGTCAGTTAATTAATGTGTGTGTAATACTTGTCAGTTAAGTGGTGTGTACAGACTGTCATGTTGGTTTTAGTTCAACACTAGAAAGTTAAAGCCTCATATTTCACCGGGGTTGAATCTCCTACTTTGTAACTCAAAAGCGGGTATTCTATCGACTCGACAACCCCATCCTCTTCATGTTTGGAAGTCAAAACACTAGATTATGAAACAAAGTCGATGTTTGGGAAACAAAACGATGTTTAAACAAAATGATTTTTGGGGAAAAAAAGCGATGTTTAAAAAAAGTGATGTTTGGGAAAAAATATTTTGGGGGAAACAAAACGATTTTCCCAGAATTTGAAAATTGTAGTATTTTGTTAAACAACATTAAACAGGACCACAAAAAGGAAAAGAAAAATTATGTACAAGATTTTTGCCCAATAAGAAATAAATAAATACAAATGACAAGTAAATAAAAGGGAAAAATTAGGAAAATTCCAGATTAAAGAGAGAAAAAACATGGACAACCCCCCCTTTTCCAAGTTTTTTCCATTTAACAAATTTGATTATATAAGCAGAAGTGTTTGTGTTTTTTAACCGGGTTTTTGGAGCCAAAACACCCCAAAAACTGAGTACAAAAACATTTTACAAGAGCTATCAGTATTTTAAAGTTTTACAAAAGCTAGGGCGTAAAGGGCGCGAGGTTTTTCTGCCTGTACCCGTGTAAAGGAAAAACGCACAAAATATTTTTAAATTTAAAGACTTTTCAATGATCTGTTTCAAAAAATTTAAATTTTTCTTACATATGGATATCAATCAGGGACAATAAATATGGAGAATAATAAATTTTAGGTCACAGACGTGTTTTTATAGAAGAATGATGAGAATATCAGAAGAGAAGAAATGAGAATATCATGAAGAAAGAATGAAGAATATCAGAAGAAAGAAAATGAGAATATATGAAGAGAAGGAAGGAGAATACTAAGAGAAGAAGAGGGGGAATATCAGAGAGAAGAAATAAAAAAGATAATATTCTCAAGAAAGGGAGAGACCAGACGCTTATGAAAAAATTTGAAAAAAAAACAACATTCTTGGTTCATGAGAAAAAAAAAACTAAAAATTATTGTAGAAAAAGATAAGAGAGAACAGAGATAGAGGTTGAAGAAGGGGCAGATACTAAAAAGTTTTTAAAAATAATATTCATAAAGAATATGTTTCAAGACAGAGACTGAAAAAAATATTTTCAAAGAACAGACTGAAAGAATATTTTAACAGACACAGACTGAAAGTAAAGCCAAAAGACGAAAATAATATTTTAATAGACAACAGACTGAAAAAGGTAATATGTTTCAAAGACAGAGACTGAAAATAATAGAATAGACAGGAAATGGGAAAAATGTTTCAAAGAAAACTGAAAGTAATATTTCAAAGACAACAAAAACTGAAAGAATATGTTTATGACAACAGACTGAAAATAATATGTTTAAAGAACAGACTGAAAATAAATGTTTCAAAGAACAGACTGAAAATAAAAAGTTTTAAAAACAGGACTGAAAGTAATTTTTAAGAAGCAGACTGAAAGAAATGTTTCAAAGACAAGACTGAAAGTAAATGTTTCAAAGAAAACTGAAAGTAATATGTTTAATAGACAGGGCTGAAAAAATGTTTAAAGACAGCAGACTGAAAGTAAATTTTTAAAACAGACTGAAAGTAAATTTTAAAGAAAAAAGATTTAAAGAATATTTTAATAGACAAAGAAGACTGAAAGTAATGTTTTTTTAACAAAAGAAAATGAAAAGAAATGTTTAAAGAAGGACTGAAAGTAATATGTTTCAAAGACACAAATGAAAATAATGTTTCAATAAAAAGACGAAAGTAATGTTTCACAGAAAAAGAAACTGAAAGTAAATGTTTAATAAAGACTGAAAGTAATGTTTCAATGACAGCAGACTGAAAGTAATATGTTTCAATAGAACAGACTGAAAATAATGTTTAAAGACAAGATAAAAAA
Source organism: Arion vulgaris (assembly GCA_020796225.1). Classification (NCBI taxonomy): domain Eukaryota; kingdom Metazoa; phylum Mollusca; class Gastropoda; order Stylommatophora; family Arionidae; genus Arion; species Arion vulgaris. Next base: position 24,505 of record JADZMA010000442.1, read on the forward strand.
AATGTTTTAATAGAAGGACTGAAAGTAATTTTTAAAGACAGCAAGAAGAATTTTGAAAAAAGTGGTTATGTTTAAAGACAAAAGACTGAAAATAATATGTTTTAATAGACAAAAAACTGAAAGTAATATTTTTTTAAAGACAAAGACTGAAAGAAATGTTTTAATAGACAACAGAAGACTAGCATGTTTAAAGACAGCAGACTGAAAATAATATGTTTCAATAAAACAGTGGAAAGTAAATTTTTTCAAAAACAGCAGACTGAAAGTAATATGTTTCAATAGACAGAGACTGAAAAAATATGTTTAATAGACAGAGACTAAAAAAAATGTTTAATAGAAAGACTGAAAGAATATGTTTCAATAAAAAAGAAGATAAAAATAATAGTTTTAAAGACAAAGCTGAAAAAAATTTTTAATAGACAACAGACTGAAAATAATATGTTTCAAAGACAAATACTGAAAGTAATATGTTTCCAAAGAAAGATAAAAAAATATGTTTTAAAGACAACAGAAGACTGGGAATAGTTCAATAGACAATAAATGAAAGTTTAGTTTAATAGACAATGACTGAAGAGGGAAAATTTTTCACTATGTACAAACACACAAAAAAATAGTAAAAACACGACAAACAGATTGGCAGACAACTAAACCCAAGTGGAAAAGAGGAGACAGACAACAAACTGTGTGAGAAAAAGAGACTGAAGATAAGTGGGAGGAGGATTAAAATTTTTGGAAAGTTGAAAAGCAGAAGGCAGACAAAAATTAGACATAATAACATACATATCATTAGTCATAAAAATTGATGACACGTAGACAAAAGTTTTCAATTAGATTACAAACTGACGAAAAAGACAAAAACTAACCCATTGAAGCCGATAGTCCACAGACAGACAAGCAACAAAAAAACGAGACAAAAAAAAAGGATAGAAGAGTAAAGAAATGAAAAGATTCCCCAAAAAGTATCACAAACCAAAGTGCTAAACCCGACAAGACAAAATTGGATCCCCAAAAATGATGCACGCTTGGTAATTCTTCCATCTGAGCACGTTGGGGTTTCTACAAGAGAAAAGCCATGCTTGTTTCACCGAAACGCAAAATGAGATGCATGGGTAAGAACCACCATTTTCCAACTTCCCCAGATTTTTTTCAGGGTAGAGAGGTCGGGAATCCGGGAAAAAGTCAAAAGTTTTTTTTAAAAAATCGGGAAAGAATTTTACATAAACGGCATTTTGGGAACTGGGGGGGGGGGGGGATGGGGGGGGGGGGTGGGGGGGGGTTTAAAGAAGAGAGAAGAGAACCCCTTTTTTTAATCAGATTTTAAACTTAGAATAACCTTTTTTACAACTTTCCCCAACATTTAACTTGCTCACATTTAACTTTTTTTAAAACATTCAACTGTCTATACATTTCAACTTTTCCATAATTTTAACTTTTCATTAATTTCAACTTGTTTATACATTCAACTTGTCCCAAAATTAACTTCTCTAACATTTAACTTCCTCTAATTTTAACCTTTCTCTATACATTTCAACTTGTTTCAACATTTCAACTTTTTCATCATTTCAACTGTCAACATTAACCTTTTCATACATTTCAACTTGCCCCATAATTTAACTTTCCCCTACATTTCAACTGTCCATACATTTCAACTTTTCTAACATTTCAACTTGTCCAAAATTCAACTTGCCTATACATCTCAACTTGTTTTTAAATTTTTAAATTTTCTTACATTTTAACTGTCCCATACATTTCAACCCGCCCCTACATTTAACTTGTCCCATACTTCAACCTTTTTATACATCTCAACTTTTCCCCACTTTAACTTTTCCCCATACATCCAACTTTTCCCCCAACATTTTAACTTTTCCCCAAAATTTTAACTTTCTCATACATTTCAACTTTTTCCCCACATTTCAACTTTCCCATACATTTTAATCGCATACATTTAACTTCTCTACATTTCAACTTTTCATACATTTTAATTTGCTCATACATTTTAACTTTCCATACATCCCAACTTGTTCCTACATTTCAACCTGTCTTTCATTTTAACCTGCCATACATTTTTAACCCGCCCATACATCCCAACCTTTTCCATTCAACCTGTTTTAACATTTTTTAACCTGTCCATACATTTCAATTCCTTTTTATTCAACTTCGCCCAAAATTTCCCCAAATTGTATGTCAACTGTCAAAATTTAATTGCCCATACATTTTAAATTGCCATAAATTTTAACTTTTCATACTTTTAACTTGCCATACACCAACCTCCATAATTTAACCGCCCCCCTTTTAACCGTCAACATCCCAACTTGCCCCTACATTCCCAACTTGCCAACATTTTAACTTGTCCCATAAATTTTAACTTTTTTCATACATTTCAAATTTTCTCTAAATTTTAACTTGTTCTACATTCAACTCTCCCTACATTTTAACTTTCTCTAAAATTTAACTTGTCCTACATTTTAACCTGCTCAACATTTTCCCAACTTTCTCTACATTTCAACTTGTCCCCATTCAACCTTTCTCTAAATTCAACCCGTCCCTACATTTCAACCTGTCCCCTAAAATTTAATTTTCCCCACATTTCAACCTGTCCAACATTTTAACTTTTCCCCCACATTTCAACCCGCCAACATTTTAACTTGTCATACATTTAACTTGCCCCAACATTTAACTTTTCCCCATAATTTAACCCTTGTCAACCTTAACTCTCCCAAATTTGAGCTTTTAACTTTTCCCTTTCAACCTGTTCAACATTTCAACTTGCTCTACAATTTAACTGCCCCATTTAACCTGCCCAACATTTCAACCCTTTTAAATCAATCCCGTTTCATACATTTCAACTTTTTCCCCAACATTTTAACCCCTTTTATACATTCCCTTTTTAATCCCTTCTTACATTTCAACTTGCCCATACCCTTTTCCCCTAATTTAACTCTCCCAATTTTCCCTTCCTTTCATTTCAATCCTGCCATACATTTAACTTTCTATAAATTTCCCAACTTGCCTCATTCAACTTTTTCCCCTAATTTTCAACTTTTTCTCATTTCAACTTTTCCCATACATTTCAACTTGTTTCCCCTACATTTCCCAAACCTGCTCTATACATTCAACTTGTCATACATTTTAACTTTTCATACAATTTCAATTTTTGCCCTATACATTTCCCAAATTGCTCTATACATTTAACTTTCTAAATTTAACTTTTCATACATTTCAACTTGCTCTAACATTTAACTTTTTTCTACTTTTCAACTTGTTTACATTTCCAACTTCTTATACTTTTCAACTTGTCATCATTAATTTGTCATCTTCAACTTCCCAACTTTTCAATTGCCATAATTTAACCTGTTTAACATTTCAACCCTTGCTCTATACATTTAATTGTCCATAATTTCAACTTGTCATACATTTCAACTTCCCTTACATTCAACCGTTTATACTTTTCCAACCTTGCTCTATCATTTCAACTTGCCATACATTTCAACTTGCCTACATTTCAACTTGTGGTAATTTCAGAGAACCTGGTACACGGGACAAAAATGTAGGTTGTGTTGATTTTATTTTCAAACGAATGTAACTATGCAGCCTGATAAAGGCATCATCATGTAATATGCAGCCTGTACAAGGCCAACAACATGTAACCGTAGCCTGTTACAATGCATATCGTGTACGCACTGTTACAAGACATCATCCTGTAAATGTCAGCCTGTTACAAGGCTTTTACTGTAACTATGAAGCCTGTTACAAGGCATCATCATAACTGTGTAGCTTGTTACAAGGCATTATCCGTAAATGTGCAGCCTTTTACAAGACATCATCCTGTAAATGTGCAGCCGTTACAAGGCCTTATCCTGTAAAGTCAGTTCCACCGACAAGTAAAAATATGGGGATGAGAAACAATGAATAGATTGAGATGATGTTGATTTTAAAAACTTAGTTATTGAATAATTGGTAGTATTAATAGGAGAATTGGTGGTGGTAATAGTAGTAAGTAGCAAGCAGTAGTAGTAATAATAGCAATAGTGTAGTAGAGCAAACAGAAAAATAGTAAAGTAGTAATAGAGCAAAGTAACAGAGTAATAGTAGCATAGATAAGTAGCAATAGAAGCAGTAATAGTAGTAAATTTAACCCAAGTAGTGCAGTTAAGTAGTAGTAGCATAAAGCAGTAGCAATAGTAATAGTAGTAGTAGGAGTAGTAGTAGCAGTAGTAACAGCAGAGTAATAGCAGAGAGAAAAGTGAGCATAGCAGCAGTAGAATAGTAGCAGTAATAGCAGCAGTAGTATAGAGAAGCATAGTAGTAATAGAGTAGTATAGAGTAGTAGTACAAATAGTAGTAGTAGTAGTAAAAACAGTAGTAGTAACTAGCAGCTATATGATAAAGAAAAACCTGATTGCTATAGCAGCTAGTGCCTTCACTAAATTAACGAATATTCAATCCCAAGATTTTAGTATATGCACAAAAGTTAATTTTTTAGGTCATGGTTATTCTGTATTTACTATGTTTGGAAAGTTGGAAATCAACAAAGAAATTGATAAGAAACTGACAGCTTTGAGAATAAATGTCTACGAAAATTATTAAAGTAAATGGGGTGATTTGTTTCTAACAACACATGAGAGATAGAACACACCAACAACCCATATCAAATATTATAAGGAAACGACGGTGGAAATATTTAAGTCATGTGCTTAGATCAGACGAAAAGAGACTAAATCGACAAGTCCTTATGGGGTCACCAGTTGGGAAAAGAAAACGTGGAAGACCAAAGACCACTTTCGAAGAACCATCCAACAAGAAAGTAAACTATTGGGATGTGAAACCATACAAGATCTGCAATCTAGCAAAGAACCTGTATCACATGGAGATCTAAAACCTCTGCCTATGTGCCGCCTTTGGCACGAAAGGAACAAACTAAACTAACTAACTAACTAATAGTAGTAGTAGTAGTAATTGTAATAGTAGTAGTAGTAGTAGTAGTAAAAGTAGTAGAAGTAGTGTAGTAGCAATAGCAGTAGTTGTAGTGTGTTAGAAGGAAGGAAAATGTTAAAGACAAAAAGAAATACATGAAGAAAAAAAACAACGGAGAGAGTTTATGGACGGTAAAGGAAACAACAAGAAGAGTTACGTACGTAAGAAACAACGAGAGAGTTTATGGACGGTAAAGGAAACAACGGAGAGAGTTTATGGACGGTAAAGGAAACAACAGAGAGAGTTTATGGACGGTAAAGGAAACAACAGAGAGAGTTTATGGACGTAAAGGAAACAAAGAGAGTTTAGTACGGTAAAGAAACAACGGAGAGTTTACGTACGTAAAGGAAACAACGGAGTGAGTTTATGGACGGTAAAGGAAACAACAGAGAGAGAGTTTATGGACGGTAAAGGAAACAATGACAAATTGAAAGTAGAAAAGTTGAATAAGCAAATAACCTGACAAGAGAAACAGAATAAAATACAAAAAAGGAAATATTCGATGAAGTAAACAAGACAGATGATGAAAAAAACAGAACGAGAGAAAAAGAAATATTACAAGAGAAACAATTAAACACGTATAAGAGTTTGAAACAATAAGAGAAACATCATATAAATTGAAATATTGTTGGTGATAAATAAAACCCTTACACAACCCAGGCACCTTCTACTGTAATAAAATCAAGCAGGCAAAGCAAATAAAATAAATGTTAGAAACATACAAGATGTGTAGAAACGAAAACTGAATACAGATTTTGCGAATACAGTTTGCAGCATAAACCAATGATTTCTAAACATCTAGGGACTCATAATAGGGGAAAACTATAATATTATCGATATAAAAGAAGACTAGTAAACTATGTAAAGTGATGAAACACATAAAACAATGTACTGTGTATTGTTGTTGATGCGTCTTCTTAAATAAAACTACAATACTTTGTTTTTATATGAAACTATAATACAAGAACTGGAGAGAATGTCATCAGACGAATACTTTTAAATATATTCTGATAATAATGAGAACCACTTTTCCGAACTATACTCATATAATAATAATCATTAATTCAATTATATTTCTTCTACGAACACGCCTTGTCTGAAAATATATTTTGTGTTGTATAATTTAGAAGAAAGTGAACCCGACCAAATCTGGTAACTGCTGGGGAGGAAAAAAAATAGTCAAGTTATTGTATGTGCATAACTAGTAGGTTTTATTGTTATGTGCATAACTAGTAGGTTCTAGTTTTATTGTTATGTCATAACTAGTATTTTTATTCTGACGTTATATCATTCTAACTTTTTCCCAAATTATCATCTTCCTGTATACCTAAGTAGGTAGCTATCATACATTGACGATAGATTCACATCTACATTGACGATAGATTCACATCTACATAAGCTGATGCGGGAGGCAAATTAAGTTTGGGAGAACAGAAGAAGAAAGAAAAAAATGTATTGGCGATCGATATTCCCCTCCTCCCATCCCCAAATAGCTGACGATGGATTCAGTGTGGAATATCTTCAATGCACTCCTGACATGTCCATATGTGCTTTGATCCCCTTCCCGATATGGAAATTGATTGCCAGAATAGATGATGTTGCAGTCTGTCGCCAATAATAAATTTCATTCTGTACCCAACCACCACAAGCCAAGTATTCCTTCTTTAGTTAGCTATCGTTTACTGTTCATTGATATAATCATCATCATTGTTCGTCGGTTAGCAACCATGTACAAAGTAGAGCACAACATGGATGAGGGTTTTATCCAAAAATAAAATCAAAATCAAACTCATATACCTGTTTCGGTATACCTGTTTGGTATACCTGTTCGTATAACTGTTCGGGATACCTGTTTCGGTATACCCGTTTCGGGGTCCGATAGTATTTTTTTGATACCGTTATTTTGATGGAAGAGTCAACCTTGCAACCTAGGACTGACCATGGGAGTCAACCTAACCATCCAGGGAGTGGGGAGGGGAGGGGAAGCAAGACCTCCTTTCCATAATATGTACGCCCATGGGGCTGATCACTTAATGATGTACACAGAACCAGCAAGTTGTGAGGAGCACTTGGTGAGTGCAGACATATGCATGATTAGAAATAATGATTTAGCTACACAATTAATAACATATCATATTGTCAGCTGATGCAGTCAAACAAGTTTATTGTATCGGAATGTGAAAAGCGTGTGGCATGTTAGATGGAGTGACAACTGGCATGACAAGTACAACACAACGATCAAGGGAAGCATGTAACATTTTAATGTCACGTTGAAAAGATAAGGAGGAGGGATTACGGGTGTGTGTGTGGAGGTGGGTGGGTCGGCAATTTTAAACAGTTCCCCTTTGGGAACCACACCTGAAGTCACATCTGGGACCCGCACCGACAGTCACACCTGAAGTCACACCTGAAGTCACACCTGATAGTCACACCTGGTAGCCATAACTGATAGTCATGAACAAAAAAGTAGCTAGACAGTTCTCTATCAAGAGAAATTAGTTACAAGCTGGAGAAAAAATCGGTCGTTACAAGTTGAGAAAAATCTCGTTAAAGTTGGGGACAAAAGATAGTACTCTAAAAATGTGAAAGTTGCACAATCAGTCCGGTAATGAGATCGTATATCAACCAGTACGGAATGGGTTGCAATCAACCAGTCCGGTAATGAGATTTGACAATCAACCAGTCGGTAATGAGATTTGTATATCAACCAGTCCGGTATGAGATTCGACATATCAACCAGTCCGGTAATGAGATTCGGTATATCAACCAGTCCGGTAATGAGATTCGGCATATCAACCAGTCCTGAAAGATTCGGCATATCAACCAGGCAACATCCCAAACAAATACTTGATTGTCTAAAAAAACGACACAATGTAGTTCTTCAGATTCTAAGGAAACATGATAACAAAATAAATCCACGCAATGAAGAAACACATTTTTTTCTTCAGCATTTTCGGCAGTGCTTAAACACGATGGACAAACACTGGTAGTCAGCGTCAGGTCTGTTAGTTTAACCCCAAAGTTTAGTTTTCAGATCGACTGGGGGGGCTAATGTTTCTTCTCAACTCACCGAGGACAGTCTTGGAGGACACGATCATGTCTGTTCCGCTGCTGACACTGGAAAAGCTGTTGGGCTTATTCCAGTCTATGCAAGTGTTTTTGTTTGCAGTGTCTGGTGAAAAAGAAAATCGTGGGATATCATAGGATGTAGCCATCAACCACAGTAAATGAGTCGTTGATATTCTGGGACCACTTATACGTTCAGTAGTTTTCCCTTGTTTTTTGAACGGGGAGATCTATTTTCCTTTCGTAAAATCCCACGAAAAGAATTTGCTTCCCAAAATTCATCGGGGTTTGAACCAGGTACGCTTGTAGATCGAGCTCACACGCTTGAGCTCGACGCTCACAGTGGTCTATTCTGTTGAGGTCGTTTTTAAAAAACAAACAGCAGGCTTGAATACCATTCAACCAATCAGCAAAACGTACTAAATCTAATCAAGGAAAATACATTCAAAAAAAAAGGATTTTTGTCAGCCTAGACCCCCATCGACTCCCAAAAATGACTCAACAAATGACCCAACCAATGACTCCAACCAATGACTCCAAACCAATGACTCCAACCAATGACTCCAACCAATGACTCCAACCAATGACTCCCAAAAATGATCAACCATTGACCTGAGATTCCAGCCTGTTTCAATTTTCATTCGATCCATAACAGCACTAATATTGGATGTAATGTTTGAAAAACCTATGTCGCCCACGTAAACAATGGATCTCAGAAATATCCCAGCTGGTAGGAAAACCATATACGAGACAACCAGGACACTCTGTCTCTCTGTTCTTTTTCCTTGCGCTGTCTCACTTTTTCCTCTCATGCGCTGTCTCTCTGTTCTTTCTCTCATGCGCTGTCTCTCTGTTCTTTCTCTCATTGCTCTCTGTTCTTTCTCTCATGCGCTGTCTCTCTTTCTTTCTCTCATGTGTCTCTCTTCTTTCTCTCATGCGCTGTCTCTCTGTTCTTTCTCTCATGCACTTAACTGTCTCCCCCAATATAATCTTTATGTATTATATCTTTTAATGTATTAAAATAAATTTTTTGTTTAGCTTTTGTTGTTATAGTAATTTGTTCACTTTTAGTATTACTTCTTTTTACATGAGTTTTTCATTCTATTTAAATATTCACATTCTTCTTCTTATCACTGACGAAAACGTCGATACAAAAAAACGTAGTGTTACAAAAAATACAACAATATCTTGTACTGTGTATGTGTACTGTGTATTGTTTTTGATTTTGTATTTTGTAAAACTATAGTATTTTGTTTTGACGTGTTTCTCCATTGTTGTAGTTTGACTGCAGTCGTACCTTACATGGATAATACTTTTGTATGACCAAATTTTGAAAAAATTTAATTTTCTTTTATTCATTTGTTTGGTTTCCTTCATACATGAATATTGAACTGATGTCACACTTGATGGGTCCTGTGTTTTCTTGTCTATGTTTTTTATATCATTGTATACATTTCTCTGTCCATGTTTGTTATATCATTGTATGATTTCTCTGTCTATGTTATATCATTGTATACATTCTCTGTCCATGTTTCTAATATCATTGTATACATTCTCTGTCCATGTTTGTTATATCATTGTATACATTCTCTCTGTCCATGTTTGTTATATCATTGTATACATTCTCTCTGTCTATGTTTGTTATATCATTGTATACATTCTCTCTGTCCATGTTTGTTATTTCTTTGAATGTTAAATAATTCCTATGCTGTTGAAATATATTGTTTGGCCCTTTATATTTTCTTCACATTCATCTCACGTCTACCATCATTGGTTTTATATTTCTAGTTTTTAAAAAATTGATAATTGTTTATTGCCTCGAACACTAACTTTCATGTTCCATTTTTTCTTTTTCTTTCCATTAGTATCGTTGCTTTAAAAAAAAACTGTCATTATTTGAGTTTAGTAGGCATTATCTAGTTTTTTTATTTACTTTATCTATCAATTGATAACTGCCCATCTCATCTAACATACGTCATCTCATCTAAAAAACGTCATCTCATCTAAAATACGTCATCTCATCTAACAATACGTCATCTAATCTAACAATACGTCATCTCATCTCAGAGTCATCTTTATCTAACAGTACGTCATCTCATCTAACAGTACGTCATCTCATCCAATACGATCTCATCTAACACTACGTCATCCATCTAACAATACGTCATCTCATCTAACAATACGTCATCTCATCTAACAATACGTCATCTCATCTAACAGTACGTCATATCATCTAACAATACGTCATCTCATCTAACAGTACGTCATCTCATCTAACAGTACGTCATCTCATCTAACAATACCTCATCTACATTTGTGTATCAGATGTTGTGTATTATTATTTCACTTTTGTTTTAAAACCTGGAATTTCTTTGATTTGTTTAACAATCTCTTCCTAGATTGATTGATTGCAGAGCCGGGTTAGATTTGAGGTGTTGGG
>JADZMA010000443.1:0-34943 GCA_020796225.1 Arion vulgaris
GCGGATCTCCACCCTTCCATATCATTATTTATAACATGTTGATCTGTTTAATCCCATCTTATTGTAACAGATACTATTATGAAAACTGCCCGGTGTTAACACAAGTTTTCAAAGAATGCGTCAAATTAATAAACAAGATGACACTGAGTTGATTAAATTATCTAAGACATTAGAAGTAGAGACATTTTTAAATTTGCCCATGTTTGCTGAAGGGTTAGAAAGCAACGGAAACCACGACCCAAGCATATTGTAAGAGTATGGCTAATGTAGGCCTTAGCCCTTACCCTTAAGGACTTTATAACGTTTTCCCATTCACTCCCAAAGACGAGTTAACACGCTGTTATTATCTTCGTGGCCCAAGATATGTTAGCACGTTATACATTTCACGTTGCTATATATGTTCATCAGTTTGTACATAGAAACAAAGAGAGGTATTTAGATCCGTAATGGAAAGTAGGTGGCGTATGTGGCCTAGGGAGTGACTGTCTATTAACCCGACGTTCTGAGTTCGAATCACGCTCGTGAGTTTGCTGAAATTGTTCTGTTGATTTTAACATAAGACGATGGGCCACCGTTCAGAAAGCAATGGCAAACTACTGAACGTATAAGTGGTGCCTAGAAATCAACGACTTGTTTACTGTGGTTGATGGCTACGTCCTTGGGATATGCCAGATTTTATTTCAAGGAAAGTATGTAGCAGTGAAAGGGCTTTTGAAGCTACCAAGAAAATAAAAGGTCGTAAAAATTTGGGGTGAGTTCAGTGATAATTGGACATCGTAAAATCGTTCTTAGGTTAAGATCAATAAAATCAAAGAGAGTTTAACAATTGGTCGTTATGAACCTTCGAAGTAAAGAAATTAAGCAAAGGCTGCTGGAGAGTTCATCTGACCCTGGGGTTGAGTAATGTTAACTGTGATTCTTTAATGCTGACAACCACCTTTCAACAGACGCAGTGCTTGCTGGAATAGTCATGATCAATTCTGTTAGTTTCAACACTTCTTTAATGCTGACAACGCCCTTTTTAACAGACGCAGTGCTTGCTGAATAGTCATGATCAATTTGTTAGTTTCAACACTTTTTAATCCCGACAACGCCCTTTTCAACAGACGCAGTGCTGCTGGAATAGTCATGATCAATTCTGTTAGTTTCAACACTTCTTAATCCCGACAACGACCTTTCAACAGACGCAGTGCTTGCGGGAATAGTCAGATCAATTCGTTAGTTTCAACACTTCTTTAATGCTGACAACGACCTTTCAACAGACGCAGTGCTTGCTGGAATAGTCATGATCAATTCTGTTAGTTTCAACACTTCTTTAATGCTGACAACCCCCTTTTCAACAGACGCAGGCTTGCTGAATAGCATGATCAATTCTGTTAGTTTCAACATTCTTTAATCCCGACAACGACCTTTCAACAGACGCAGTGTTGTGGAATAGCATGATCTGTTAGTTTCAACACTTTTAAAACCTGAACTGAGCCATTTTCAAATAAAAACTGCAGTACTTATAAACTGATTTATTGTAGCAATCATCCGAATAATCAATACACAAGTTCATTTAAAACGTATAGTCGAATATTCTACATAAATTTTCTTTAAAACACCAAGTACTTTTATTGTTGGGTATCCATGCATACAGAGGGGCAGATGTAGGAAGTGATCATAATTATGATAGGTTAATTGAAACTGAAATAGAAAATTCACATACAAAAAAGAACAACTGCAATAGACAGTCAAAGGACAAAAAAAAAGAAGTAAAAGAGGAATATCAGCTGAACTTAAGAATAGGTTAGTTACTCAATGGTGAAATGAAAGAACATTGACGATAAATGGACAAAGATAAGGAACACTATTGGGACAGAAAATAGTCAGGATTAAAGACGAAAGACAGAATACTCCTGGATAAATGATGACACAGGGAAAAATGTATTCAAGAAAGAAGAAAGATGAAACTAGGATATTTAATAAAAGGATCACCAGATGAAATCCAAGCTAAAGAGGAATATAGACAAAAAGAAAAGGGGAGTGAAAAGAGGCCTAAAGAGATAAAAGATTGTATTGGTTATTGGTTACAACTGACGTCATTGCACCCGGCAGACCCAAGGTGCTCAGTCTCCCCAACAGATAGAGAAAAAAGAGCATATGTCAATCGACTCTAAGAAGGGGAAAATACAGCTAGGACTGGAAACAGCAGAATCAACAACACACTAAAACAATTTACGGGAACTTGTTTCAAATGGTGCCCAAACAAGAGAAAGATGGTAAAGTTCTAATATCAGATACAGAGCAGAAGAAAATATGGGCAGAACTTTTTGGGAAGAAATATTAAAAGACCTGATCCACCAGCATACCAAGTTTGACGAAGAGGCAAGAAACAGCCCCTACCAATTAACGAAGAAATGATATGTATTAGGTCAAGGAGGAAATCCATTCCTTGATAAACAATAAGGCAGCGGGTGATGACAACATTACTGCAGAAATGCTCAAAGGGGCTGATGATACAACTATTAGCCGGGTGCAAGAACATTGAATAAAGTATGGGAAGAAGAAACTGTCCCAGATCAATGGAAAAAGGGGAATAATTGTTAAGATCCCAAAAAGGTGATCTCAAAGATTGTAAATAACGGGAGAGTGATCACCCTATTATCAGTAATGACCAAGACTTTCAGCAACATCATTCTAATAGAATCAAAGGAACAGTGGACACAACCCTGAAAGAAGAACAAGCTGGTTTTAGACCTGGGAGAAACTGCTTGACCAAAAATTACCTCACGACTAATTTTGGAGGAAACATATTGAGAAGCAACAACCACTTATACTAAATTTCACGTTTTAAAAAGCTTTGATAGTCTAAACATAACTCCTGGGAATATTCTGAGATGCATGAATACCAGACAAATAATAAACTTTTATCAAGAGCCTATGATGGTTCAAGTGTGCAGTTCGCACTGATGGTGGACATAGCCACTGGTTTATGGTTGAAACCGGAGTAAAGCAAGGCTGTTTCTATCTCCGCTATTGTTTGGAGGGGCCCATTGACTGGTGATGCAAAATGTTGCAATGACAAGTAATGCAGATATCACCCTGGAATCTAAAATGATAAAATCAACAGAGCAGTTCACCTATTTAGGTAGCAATTTTGATTGGGAAGCAATGTTAAACAAAAAATTAGATAGAATTGGCAAACCAACATCAGCTTTTAAAAGTCTAAAAAAAATATGGAACTGCAAGTTATATAGTTTTAAAAACTAAATTACGAATTTTCAATTCAAATGTTGTATCAACCCTAACATATGCCAGCGAGAGTTGGAAAATCAAAGATATAAAAAAAGTTGAATGCATTTGAAAATAGATGTTTGAAAAAAATGAATATAAATGGAACGAATTCAGAAGAAGTGATGAAAACATAGAAATGTCTGGTCAACCACTAGTGACAACTGTTATAAGAAAGAGAAGATGGAGATATGTTGACACAGTTCGGAGAAATGATAAAACGAATATCAAAGCAGACATTGAAGTGGAGCAAAGGGTTCAAGAAGAGAGGACGACCTAAGGAGACTCTGAAACGAACTTTGCTGAGAGAGACAAGAAATATCTGTTTCAGTTCCATGGAGGAGATTGAACGAGTTGCCCAGGATAAAAAGCGGTAGGGAAGAAATTATTTGGGGCCCGATTTGTCAGTCCGATACGTGCCTAAGAGTGTGACAGTGTGGGCATAAATTGTTTCTACAGTCTGGGACTGTCACGGACCTTTCTTTGGTCACGAGTCTGATGTTTGCTTGACGTGCTGCCTCACGGGATTTTGCACCTTTCGTAGGAGTGAACGCCAGGATGTCTGGTCCCGTGCAGTTTTTTCCCCAGGTATCAATCTTGATTTCGAAGGGATTTTAGAGGGGACGAGCGTGTCTTTGAATCTCTTCTTTGGCCCCCTCGGGAGCGTTTGCCACCGACATTTCATGGGAATAATATTTTTGGCATCCGATCAGGCATGGGACGAGATGTCCCGCCCAGCGAGTGGTTTTCAAGTATGGTGTTAATACGGGGAATACCAGCTCTTCAAGAACAGTGGTATCTGGGATCTTGTCTTGCCATTTGATTTTCAGCAGTTTTTAGACAATTTGTGAAAATGGTTCAGCTTAGCATGACTGGTGAACAGTCCATGTCTCATCATATAGAGTATGGAGCACTGCAGCTCTGATACATTTAGCTTGGTCTGAAGATTGATACCACCCTGTCCCAGACATTGGCGTACAATCTACCAAACGAACTGCTAGCCATGGATATTCTGGAGTTCACCTCATCATCTATGTTTACATTTTGTGAAAGTGTGCTGCCAGGTATGGAACCTATGTGCAGCTTTCATTTTGGGTACCTTTTATCATAATCATAGGTTCTTTAGACGTTGCCGGGGGCTGGTTGATACATCACTCAGTTTTCCGTGTTGATCATGAGACCAAAGTTTGAACATCCCGGAGAATTTATTCAAGATTTTGCAGTTCGACTTCAGAGCCGGCACTTGTGCCAGTCATCAGCGAACAGAAGATCTCTGATGTTGTAGGTTTTGCCCTTACTTACCCTTTGAGATTAAACACTTGCCGTGATGCGGATTGATGTCGATTCCGTACTCCCGTCACAAAAGGCATCGGTCAACATGGCAGAGAGCATCACGCTGAACAGCGTGGATGCAAGAACGCATCCTTGTTTAAACCCTCGTTTGAGACTGGAAAGGGATAGACAGTACGCCGCTATCCCGGACTTTGTTTTGCATACCATCGTGGAGTTCCCGCACCAGATTTAAAAATTTCTGTGGGCAGCGTATTTCTCCATGATCAACCATAGACCCTTCTGCTAACAGTGTCGAACGCCTTTGTCAGGTCAATAAAAACTGTGTAATACGGTGTTGTTCTTGACATTTCTCTTGCAACTGTCTGATAGCGAACACCATGTCACTGGTACCACGATTACTCCGAAAGCCACATTGACTTTCAGGAAGAAGTCCACCACCTTCTAGATGAGCCGTGAGGCAGTTTAGCCGATTCGGGAGAATATCTTCCTGCTATGAAAGCAAAGAGATGCCCTGAGGGTGTTACATGTTTGCGATCACCTTTAGTTTATATGATTATTGACGCGTCCTGAAATCTTGAGGTATTGACTCACTATGTCATATTTGCTCAAAGATCATATGTAGCTTTTCTGTTAGGATCGAACCACCTTCTTTATATATGTCGGCTGGTATTGAATCGGGGCCTGGGCCTTTTCCCATGAAAGGATGAATTGCTTTTGTTTCTACCAGAGTTGGGTGTCATCCAGAGTTGATGTATTGTAACTGGGGCAGAGCAATGAAGACGCTGATTTTTGAGGTTTGATTTAGTATTCCGTTAAGTGCCTGACCAGCGTTGGAGAATTTGGTCTTTTCCTGTAATTAGCGTTTTTCATCTGCGATGCGAAGGGGAAAGATTCTGGTGTTGAAGGCCCATAGATGGTTTTTAGTGCTTTTAGAAATTTTAGATCGTGTTGTCAGCAAATCTTTGAAGCTCGTCTGTTTTGGGTCTTTTAACCAGGAGTTCCTCATTTTTGCGGAGTTTCTGTTGGACACACTTCGCATGGTTAAAAGGTTTTTCTTGGATGTAACTGGTTCGTTTAAAAAAGCTGTAGAGTTGGTTTCTATCGAGCAACCCCTTTTATGTTTTTATATTTTTCGTCAAACCAGTCATTTTGTTTTATGGTAATGGGGCGAGATTTTCTGTAGCAGTGTTGAAGATCCGCTCTTAGGTTGCCCAAATTTTGATTCAACATTTGGGCACAAGCGAAATAGGTTGTAACTGTATTCCGGGAGTTAGCAAAAAGCATCTTTGTTGTTGTATGCTTTAGTTTACGACATCCAGTTTATGCTGAATCTGCATACAGGCGTTTTGGTGGAAGCGGAGATTCAGCTTCGATCTAATGAGGCGGGTCTGTCCAGCATTCAGCACCACACATGTCTTTGTCACTCGGACATCCTTTTTGGTCTTTCTTTCTGACTATACATAGTCTTTAGATGCCAGTGCTTAGAGCGAGGGTGCATCCAGGATGTTCTATTTCTGGTGGGAGGCGAAAAAATGGTGTTAGTGATGAGTAACATGTTCTGCGCAGGCCGAGAAGTAACAGACCGTTGCTGTTGCATCTTCCACGCCAAACCTCCTGATGATACCATTCCATGAGATGTTGTCTGAGCCTTTTTGGGTTGAAGTCGCCCAGAATGATGAGCTTGTCTGCTTTAGGCAGGATGCAATTAGCTGCACGGTCTTCAAACTTGTCTTTGACATCGTCTGTGTTCGTCATTGTTGGTGCATACGCCCCAATAATAGTTGCATGCTTCTTTCCTTTTATCAGGGATCTTAACCGTCATGAGTCTGTCATTATTCCTGGGGTGTCACTCGTTTCCCAACAAGGCTGTTTTAATGGCGAAGCCAACACCTGCTTCCCGACTTTCTTCTTGCCTCTCCACCCCAAAAAGAATGTATAACCTGCCCTTTTCATTGATTTGGCTCACGTCTGAAAAATCTAGTTTCACTTAGCGCTGCTATGTCAATTTTATATCGCGCTGGGATCACGTCCGATCAGGCTGTGCGCCTCGGGTCTGTTCTTACGCTTGGTTAATTAGGAAGAAATTCCATAACAACATTTAGTGAAAGGAATTTTCCCTTCCTTGCTATTGCCTGTTGATGACCGCTTAAGTGTGGTGACCCAACAGCCGCGGTGGGCTGGTTTGGTCGCCCCCCCCAAAATTACAGGGCTAGTTGAAGGATGAATCAGTGACTAGCGCAGAAAGCTGATTAAAGTGAGGAAGAGTGCCAACGTAAACCCTCACTTTCCTTTTTCCCAACAAGATCCAGTGGCGAGTCGAGACGACTGGGGGAGGATTCAGGCAGGATGACCAGGGTGTACTAGGGCCTCACCGTGCTCAGTACGCTCCACAGCGCTTGTGGTACTCGCCTTTGTGTCCGCTGAGCCACCAGAGGGCTTCTTCCGCACCTCTGTCGAGTCCAGTCTTTCATGCAAGGTAGGCAAGACCTATTTCACCGATTGGTGTTAACCACCCGGGCCCACCCTCAGCCTGGTTTGGTTGGCTGAAAGCCATTGCCTATATGGATGGGACTCCGCATGCTGACAGCTGCAAGAGCAACGGGTGAGAGCTGAATGACAGGTTGGTCCAATGTTCGAAATCTGCCCTTCAACGGGCAGGACAGCTTCAGTTACAGAGGTACTACCAATCCCTGGCACACCATATCATTTTGGTTTTGTATGCGCTTATTTAGGGTCACCACTAGTGTGCTGACCCACTTAGACGCGATGGCTTGTGGCGCGCCGAATATACTGACCAAAGGTCAGGTCAGCGCGACCTGGTACACCATAACAAAATGTATACATCATTCAAAGTATCAAATTTTATTCTAAGATGAAAACAAGGATTCTTTTGATTTTTTAAGAACATTTTTTCCCGGTGGTATTATCTATCCGTCTGCTTTCAAACTATTTTAAAATGATCTAATAACGACAGATTGACTTTTTGGGCACTGTGTTTCTTTATAGCTGCTAACACTCCAAAGAGAGTCTGCCTAAAGCACAAACTCAGCTCGCAACAACCAGATATTAATGAAAAAAGTGCACATGTGACTCGGCCCAGATTCGAACCCATATATTTTGAACTACAGGCAAACATATTAACATTGGCCATAGAAATGCAAAATACTAAAGACAGAGTTAGCCATCGATGTGGAAATAATGAAATGAAAAGCATGACATATCATTTAAAGGATGTCAACATCAACCAAAAGCAAACGAGGTCCATTTTCAGGCAGCGCTTGAACGTTCAGTACTTTGCAGTTGCTTTGTGAAAGGTGATGTCTATTTTACTGTTCGTAAAAACCACGGAAGAAATTGCTCCAAATTGCATGTCGGGGGAGTTTGAACCAGGTATTTGGGTTGTGATCCAGCTCACTACCACTATGCCACATACACCAACAATACTTGTTTTTTAAAAGGTTGAATATTTTATTTAATTTACAGTAAATTTTGATTTTAAAGATGTTACTGCCTCTGATTAAGACGAAAGCAAATACATTGAGTAAATTTAAGAAACGATAACAATATTGCCAATTACAGTAATTCGACGACGTGGCTTCGTACTGGTATATTAACCTAGGGGTTTAAAGCTTTGCCTTTCGAGCTAGTGTGGTCGAATCCAGACCTTACCTTCTGTTCATGAGTGCATTTTGTCCAGATACTCAGAATTGTATGAAGTTGGAGCTGGCTTATGAGTACTCGGCAGGTGGAGTGCCACTGCAGGAGGGTTTGCCAATGAAGTAAAACCTAAGTTTTAAAACCAAAGGATTGACTTCATTGCACCGGGTTTTACCCTATATGGCTCGGTCCCTCTCCGCAGAAATGGCACGCCACGGACGAGGGTATTGCACAAAGCACCAGCAACAATCCAAGGGGGTCGCGAAAAACTCACTGTAAAAAGAACGGCGCGGTTCGATTCGAACCCACGACCTTCGACTCGCAAGGCAAAGTACTCAACCACTTCCAAGTACCATCCCTGCATATCGAACCGGTTAGTCCATAGTGCTCTGATTATTTCCTCAGTATGTCCGTGATTAGCTTTGGAAAATTAAGACATAAAAAGGTATGATACCTTGATAAATCTTCTAGAGGGAAAGTTGAAAGGTGAAGAGCAAGAGAAGACTGAGAGATAAATTGAGGAAATATAAAAGAAATGCACAAGACGCAGAGTGCAACACCAAGGCGAAAGTCAGAGGGTGCTGAGATTCATTGCAGCCAACTTTCAATGGGGAGAGGGCACCTACTGATGATGATGATGAACTAACGACACCAGTTCTAAAGGGTTTTAAAAGGGTTTTAAAGCCGAAGGATTGACTTCATTGCACCGGGGTTTACCCCATATGGCTCGGTCCCTCTCAGCAGAAATGGCACGTCATTTCCGAGAGATTGCACAAAGCACGAACCTGTAGCTCCAGTAACAATCTAGGGTCTCGGGAAAACTGCACTCGTGAACAGAACGACACAGTCTGACTGAACCCACGACCTTCGACTCAGGCAAGGGGGCTTAACCACTTAGCCACAGACACCCCGTGTTGATTTTTTATTCTTTTTTGACTTCAGATAGTGTTCTTCTCTAGCACATAAGTTTGATTTGATATTCTTGCAGTCTAGTTAGAATTGCAGATTTCCCAAATCATAATAGAACGTTTAAACATCACCCCTTTCTCTCTTTCTCTTTTTCTTTCTCTTTCTTTACTGTATTTAGATAAACATATAGAAAAGAAGTTAATAAGCAAATTTAAAAAATTAAATCTTGTTCTTCTTTGTTTCCTTTTTATCAACCGTTAATCCCTTTTTGTGATCTGCGTTATTTGCGTGAGAACGTAAATGCGTTACTACGGTTCATAGGACATGTAGCATGAGAACAGACTCGCGTGGCACACGACAACATAATGTCGACGAACTCTATAAAAATTATCGGTAATCTGACTACAACCTAGATCAACATAGATGCAATAAATAAATCAAATCATGGGACGGGGTCAAAGGCACAATGAAGCAAATAGTCAAAGATGCCAATCCCCTGCTCACCTCCAAGTGGTGACCCTGGTAACAGACGGTAGTTCCGGTCTGCCTAAGAGGGCAGGTGCCGGGAGCTAGTGGGCAAGTAGAGATGCAATGGTATCATGTTTGATGAATTGTTAGCAACACAGACGAGCGAACCCCAGAGGACTATCAATGCTCGCCTCCGGCCGAAGGGAAAAGCTAGAACGATACAGTGGAACCTTGGGGTGGAACCAGAGCCCGCGATTCTCTCTGATGCACCCTTGAGCCGATGAGTATGCTGGGTGATGAGTTGGGTCCCCCGTTGACCACATAGGTCAAAGCGGGCCCCTCATCACAGAAAAGGGGGGAAACCCAAAGCCATCGAAGAGACGTTGACCCGCTTGTGCAAATTCGACCCCAAACATGTTTTTTTAGCGTCCTGTAGAGCCGATGAGATGCGGGGAGTGAGTTGAGTTGCACGTGGGCATATGGGGCGAACTCAGTTTGCTCCTCGAAGTCGGACAGCCCAGTGGGAATAGATGTAAATGGAGAGGTAGGCCCCAGGCAGAGCGAGCACGCACGCTGGCAAAGCTACAGTAGGCCCCATCGGGGGGCAGGCGGCACGGCAAGCGCGGAAAGCGAGGCAAGCACTGCAGCGTCGATCATGGCAGACAAAAGGGTGTCACCCACATGAGCAGAACAACTGGAAAGCCCAGCAGAGGTAAAACCAGTGTGCATGGTAAGTGGGAAAGTAGGGGCAAGCATGTGGCAGAAGGGGTGCGTCTCACCCAATGAGCAGAACAACTGAAAGCCCAGCAGAGGCAAAGCCAGCGCAAGCACGGCGTACGGCAGTGCGGCAAGAGTGGCAGGCAAGAGGTTGTGTCCCACCCAAATGGAACAACTGAAAGCCCTGAGAGGGTGAAGCCAGTGCCCTGCTTCGCTCACAGGAACCATGCTGCCTTGAGATTGATTGGGGACATTAAAAGGCTAGTGGAGAAAACCATAAACAAACCTGAACGGGCGACAAACCAAGGTGTGCACTAAAGGGCCCGGTTTTGCTGGGCAGATGACGCCCATAAGCCGGGGAGGCGGGCCCGCCCTGGGTCGCTGCCCTGAAAGAAAATGGCAACCCATTGCCTTGTGGGTTTGGCTGGGGACAGTCAAAGGCTAGGGAGAGCGAAACCGCACACAATAGCTGGCTGAAATCGAACACCCCACCCAAGGATAAGCAACTGTGCCCAAAGGTGCTGAAGGTTGGACGAACATTACAGTTCTGATGTTTGGTTGTTTATATATCAAAATAGAATGATAACAATGGCTTTAGAACGATCGCAGAGAGAAAAATCATAGGACAAATTATCAATATTACAATGCAAACATGTCCCCATGAACACTAAAAAGAGCAATGTTCAACATAATCTTTATCCCAACATTATAATATAGTGACAAACCGGGACGCTGACATTAAATGATAGAAGAAAACTAGTCACGATAGACATGAAATGTCTAAGAAGAGTGTTAGAAGTATCAAGAAGAGATGTTGAGAAATGAAGACATCAGGAAAAAGTGATACAACATCAGTACTGAACTTCATCAAGAAACAACAAATTAAATGTTTCGGTCACTTAAACAGATTACCAACAGAGAATGTGATTCAAAGAGCATTCATCTGATAGAGTGGGTAAAAGCATAAGGTCCCTACCTAAATGTGGACCTCAGAACTAACAGAGGCAGTGTAAAACACTATTTATGAAGTCACACAAAAGCCTATTCATGAAATATCTTCTTATCCTAACACTGTGATTTTGTAAGTCAATCCTATAGAAACAACAAGTATTATCGATTTAAGGGAAGACTGCATTAAAATTATATAGCAAAGACAAACCAAGTAAAAACAAAGTAATATAGTTTCTTCTTCAAACGTTCCATCTCAACCTTTCCCAATATATGTATCTGATTTGGCTTTGATACAGAGTTTCTGAATTTTCCCTTTGTGTCGTCACGACACATTGCATCTTTCCCGACGATTCTGCATGAATTGGAAAATTTTGGTGCGACCATTATTTCGGGGGGGACATGTCTTGACGACTCGTACCCTGTCAGTTCTTAGATTCGTTGTTATTTGTCTAGCTTTCCATCAGCCAGAAGATGGGGCATTTTATTCGGGGTTTTGAACCTGATAGTTTCTGTGTTTGCACAACTACTACTACCTGCAGCCTCCCTAGATCCCTACCCGCTTAGCCAGACAGGACCCGCTGTCTGTTTTAGGATCACCACGGAAGGTGGGTAGGATCTTGTTTAGTTCCAGCTACTAAACCTTGCTCAACTTTGTCCTTATGACCGCCCCTTTTGACCCCAACGACACCTGTAAACGGACGGAGTACAAGACTGGATCACAAAGAGATGTTCAGACATGACTGAAAATAATATTCAAGAGGGAGAACAACAAACGACATGGTTTTTGACATCTTGTCTCTTTTTCCCTATCGAGTTTTTCGTCATTTGTGAAATGCTGTCTAAACATTTGAATTAAGTAACTTGCTTTACTCTGGTATTGTCTGTTTGCACGTTTGATTGGCTTGGTGTTCTGCTGATTTTCATGATGTATTTCCTGAATGCTACTAACAATTATAGTTCTTTCCAAAATTCATGAACATCTTTATGACCGATACAAATCATCCACTTTACAGAAATTATTGATTTTAACATTTTTATATAGATAACAGTGGCGAATTCCTAAAGTATTTATTGCCCACCCAAACCTTTAGTGCTGTAAGATTTTCATTATATGTTATTAGTAAAATAACAGCGATGTTGATTTGGTATACATGTTGAAGTTTAAATACGATTGTCAATGGTTCTATAAATTCCATTTGCGTCCTCCAAATTAATTCAGCGATAAACATTGCTGTTTATCGTCACTGTTTATTTTTTTGTAAACTATAGTACTTTGTTTGTACGTGTTTCACAATTCCCCGCAGGTGAAATCGGAATGCCGTGGAATTATTCAGTTCGCAATGAATCCCGGCGACTGTCATTTGCGTATGCACACAACATTTATTTTCATTGACAGTAATGGAAGGTATCAGTGGCGGCTCGTAGCCATTTTTCAGGGGGCCAGACAATTTTTCGGAAAAAACATGGTTTTTGGAGTATTTAATATTATTTGTCTAATCCTGGAAGTTATTCCTTTGAGAAAAGATAAAACTTTGTGTTCTGCAATAGCTTGATATTAAAGATAAAATCCTTCTGTTCTGCAATAGCTTGATATTAAAGATAAAATCCTTCTGTTCTGCAAATTGATATTAAAGATAAAATCCTTCTGTTCTGCAATAGCTTGATATTAAAGATAAAACTTTGTGTTCTGCAATAGCTTGATATTAAGAGTTGGCTTTCATCATCGTCATCAACAATGCAAAGTTGGGGAAACCGCTTGTAGCTAATTTATATCTTTCATAGATTAGACTTTGGGCTTTGTTCTTTCTTTTTTTTCTCCAATCCTATTTAGCCCCCACAGCGTCAGGATAAGAAGCAATTTCTAGAACGGGCTATTCGGTGCGCTTCATAAATAGTGTCTTTCATCGCCTCTGTTATCTCTAAGGTCCACCTTTTGTCTTACCGGTCTTTTGCTTTGCATCCATTGTATCGGAGCAACATTGCTCTTTGAGGTGAACTGTCTTTTGGTAATCTGCTTATGTGACCGCACCATTTAATTTGTTGTTTCTTGATGAAGTTCAGTATTGAAGTTGTTCTCACTTTTTCCCGATGTCTTCATTTTCAACCGGTCTCTTACTTTTACCCCCAGCATTCCTCGTTTACACTTCATCTCTGTCGGGCTAGATTTCTTCATCATTTGTTGTCAGGGTTCAGTTTTGGGACCCCGTAGCATAATGTGGGAGAACGATTGTGTTGAAAAATTGCTTTTTAGTGTTCATGGACATGTTTGTATTTTTAAATTGACCAAATGGTCTTCTACCAAAAATAATTATTGATTTGGTTTTTTAATTGATCGTAGTTTTTTATTCTCTCCATACAAAAGATCTTTTTCCCCCACTGTGCCTCTTTTACTATTCTGTTGATATATATGTTGAAAAGAAGAGGATGGAGCAACCTGTCTTACTCCTGATATATGAGTCAGTCATTCCATCTGTTGTTCTTACCACATTGTGGCTATTTTGGTATATTACTTTTGATATTGTCTAGCAGTTGTCCAGTGACACCCGTCATTTTATGAGTCAGTCATTCCATCTTTGTTCTTTCACATTGTGGCTATTTTGGATATTACTCTGATATTGTTTTAGCAGTTGTCCAGGGGACACCGTCATTTTATAATGTTTTCCAAATAACGTTTTTATCTATTCTATAAAACGTCTTTTCTATTTTCTATTGTCTTGTTTTCTATTGTTCATTGTCTTTTTTTCTATTGTCTATTGTCTTTTTTCTATTGTCTATTGTCTTTTTTTTCATTGTCTATTGTCTTTTTTTTTTTATTGTCTTTTTCTATTGTCTATTGTCTTTTTTTCTATTGTCTATTGTCTTTTTTCATTGTCTCATTGTCTTTTTTCATTGTCTATTGTCTTTTTCTATTGTCTATTGTCTTGTTTTCATTGTCTATTGTCTTTTTTCTATTGTCTATTGTCTTTTTTTCTATTGTCTATTGTCTTTTTTTCTATTGTCTTTTTTTTCTATTGTCTATTGTCTTTTTTTCTATTGTCTATTGTCTTTCCTCAGGTGGTTGATGGAATTGGTTCACTCTCCGTGAAGAGTAAGGGTGGTAGTGACATGTTCCAAGGCCAGATGAGTGCCCTTGTTGTGTTATATCTATGTTTATGTAGGGGGCTTTATATTGTCTATCCAGTACAAGATCTCTTTATTGTATGAGATGGTGGTTGGTTGTATTCCATTTTCATTAAATGTCCGGGAAACCCCTGCATTTGTTGTCTTTCAAAGTATTCTGGGGCATGAAGTTACACCACCTTGCTTCTGATGTCCTCATTTCGTAGTCTATCTTTCCTGGTGACCCCCACTGTCATCCCAAGCATTTCATTTCACACGTGGTGAGCTTTTTTGGTGTGTTGCCAGAGACCAAACTTGGCACTGGGAACAAAGTGTTTAATGTCAGAGACCAAACTTTGGGACTGGTAACAAAGTGTTTCCAGAAAAATACTTTTCATCATCTGTCTTTCACTTCCATCTTTTTCTTTGGGTGTTATAGTAATGGTGGGAAACTGAAGTCACTGTATTTACTTTGTCTTTTTTGTCGATGAAAAAAAGTGACCCGACTTCTAGTTTCTATTGACCCCATTTTTTGTTTTTAAAATAAATTGAATATAGTTATTTTTATTACCACATTCTCTGCTGCTTAAACTCAATACATTTCCATACTTATTACCCTGAATATTAATGTAACAGCTAAACGTGAGCATACAATAATTAAACAGTGAAATGTTTACTCAACCAGATAATAAATTATAAATATGCGCTTTCATAACTAATTAATTGTTATACTATACATATTAAAAATAAGCCTTGATGGCTGAATATGCATAATTAAGTTTGACCTAGAGCATAGGGTTCTCAACCTTGAACGAGCGCCTTTTTCAGTAAAATTCGCACCGCCCCAATGGGTAAACTATATTGTATATACTATAAATTGAAAAACAAGGACAATTTTTAGTTATTTTATTAGATAATAATACCAATATTACTGTATTTTCACAGTATCGTTGACACAATTTATGTTATAATGTATTTATTCTAGCTGAACTAGATGTGATGAAACTAATTTGTCGATGTTTTGACATTTTGTCAACAATAATTTTAAATCTTGCAAACTTTATTGAGAATCTATTTGTTTCTTTTGTGAATAGTCTGACCAGATAAATCCTTTCATCTAAATAAGGTGATGGGAATACAATAAACAGCTTCTACTGGGACATTAGTGTGATATAAATTTAACTTTAACTTTGTAGACACAATTTTGATATCCATTATTCAATTTTCCATTTCAACTTTTCATTTTTGACAATTTATCAACTTTCCTTCAGAAATATTTATGTTATTTGTACATTTTCTGTTTCTTCTTCCTCGGGGCTCACTAGACTGGGATTTCTGGTTTCAAAAAGGCATCTATCAGCCACGCCATACAGTTTTTTTTGGACGCTGGGTGGCCACCCTTTTTTTTTTTCAGGTCTGCATACTGGGGCAGTTCTGTAGACTTATGTCATCATGTTCGTCAAACCGCAGGAACATAGGTCGTTTGGGTATCTTGAATCTAGTTCTGTTCTCATTCTGTTGTGACCGTCCGGAGGCGAAGTATGATAATTGGTCTCTTCTATGGGGTGGAATATTCATCATGCTTGTTTTGTTTTTTGTGTTATTTTTCTCACTTTGTTGTGTAGTGCCTCTGGCGATGATTTTTGCTTTTCCTAGCTGACCAGGTTGTCATCTTGAGACATCCTTGCTCCTCTTAGTCAGTCTGTCACATCTTCATTCCCTTGAGCTTGCAGTGTGAGGGTATCCACTGGATTACACCTCGGAATCATGGGCCAACTGGGCTACGGTTGACCCAGACCACTTAGTTCGGTGTTCCTTTCAGATTTCACTGCTGAGATAACAGACAACAAGCACCATTTTTCCAAGGGATTTGGTTCATATGTTGTAGTGCCATTTTGGAGTTGCATTGAGGTCATCCAGCTCTGAGCCTGTATGACCAGGAGGAGAGGGATTGGCTCATCAACCAGCCAGTACCCTCCTCCATGGTCATACAGGCTGGTTTATGTGTCTTAGTTGAGCCAGTGCCAATATTGGGGCTGCGGGGAAGTTCTTTAAGTTTGCAAGTTACTCCTTTTCAATCTGCCCCACTGTAGCTGTTTATTTGGGGTGCATTGGGTGATTAATCAGTTCTTGAATTTTTCCTCGTTGAAGTACTTTCATGTTCCGTCTGTCTTTAAATGGTTGGGAAATCCTATGGCCGTTTTCAGTACTTTAAGTGGGTAGTTTTCGTGATGATCCGTAGGTCTGACTTAACACCGGCTTAACTTTATGAAGTGTGTCTTGGAGATTATGATCCAGACTGCTATGCCATACTTAACGTACTGGTCAAACTCTCCTAGAGTAAATCCTTTTCGGGAAAGCTACAACCCCACTCCTGTTGGTGTCGCAATTTGTTCACGATCCCCAGTCTCCTTTTTTTTTTCCTAGATTTATCTGTGTTTTCCATCCGCCTGCTGTCCATCATGACTTAATAGTTGGACATTCGTTCATTGAGAAGGTGGTCTTGAACTTGGTTCGAGTATTTGTTTCTTCTTGGGTATACTAAAAAATTGTCATTTATAAAGGGCAGTCAAGACCTGGTCTATTTTTCTAGCTTTTAAGTTACATCTTGCATCCTTGAGGTGAACTACTGCTATTGATTCTTCTCGTGTCCATAGTGCCAGATCATCAGCGCAGATTGCACCATGCACCTGTTGGATGTCTTCCATAATCATTTATAAAACTAGAAGTAGCGTGAGACAGGACCCTCCTTTGGGGGAAAAACTTGTTCGATGATTGCCTTCCGCTACGTTTTTCCTGGTCCTATACTTCGGGTGTTCTATTTACCAGATAGTGACATATCCAGATATACTGTACATGCGCCTTTTTATTCCGAGTTTGAGCAGTTTGAATTTCAGTTCCTCTATCCAGACTCTGTCGAAATCCTTCTCCATGTCAACCCATACCGTTAGTGTATGTTTCATTTCTTAACCACTTTCGATCTCCTGTGTAATGTAAGTTATTTTGTCTTCTGTTGATCCATACTGACTGAATCCACTCTGCTGTAGTAGTATCAATTGTTTTTGCTCCAGTTGCCACATGAGTCTTCTATTGAGAAGCCTTTCCATCACTTTTCCAACACACCTAAAGAGGCTAAGGGTCACGATTGCTTGGATCGAATTTGTCTTTTTCTTTGTTTTAGCTTAGCACTGGGTAGCTTTTTTCGATTCACTAGGTATTTCTGCGACTTTAGAGTTCGCATTCAAAACTTTTAGCAGCTTTTTTCTGACTTTCTGCCTAGATTAATGAGCATCTCATTTGTGATGCCATCCATTTCGGGGTTTTTTAACGTTAAAACCATGGAGTGCTTCTTCAGCCACCTCTGTCCATGTTGAAACGTCTTATCTCTTCATCTCTGCCTTGCGGCTTTCTTGACTGCCTCTCATATTTAGCCGAGGCTGCCTTTTAGTGCTATGAGCTGTCTATGCTCAGCTCAGTTTCATTATTTTTCTGGCCTGACCTACTTTCTCTTCAACATTTTGGACTTTCTAACCAATACGATTTGTAGTCTCTTCTTTCACCTCTAGGAATTGATTCTCTTGGTCCCTCAGAATGGATATGTTAAGTAGGTATGTCATGTTCCTTATCTTTTTGATGTGTGTTTTTGGGGTCACAGAGATGTCGCTGAGCCTCGTAAACTGTGCCCAGTCAATCTTTTTAGTTCCACTGGGTCATTATGTTTTTGGGCTTGGGTGAAATATCTAATCTTCAAGGAGAGTTTGACAGGTGTGTGGTCACTGTCTCCTAGCTGTTCCGTGAAGGTTCGATTCAAGTTGTGGGCTATGTCACCAGTGGCAAAGACGAGGTCGTGGATATATTTTTCATTTTGTAGTAGAAGGTGTGGTCATTGAGTCCATTCCTGAGCTGCAGGTTGTTATCTATTTCCCCTTTCTACCCCACCCCTTTTTTTACATTGTCTTGATATTCCACCTTCTAAGGGATTTAAAATCTCCACTACTAGAAAATGTGTATTGATCAGTGTCATGGTTTCCAGCATAAGGGCTCTGTTAGTTCAAACTGTTAAATGTCTACAAAGATGCTGATTCCTATGATTTCTGATTCCCAATTTGTGCTGACTTCTATCTGTTTCATGGTTTTTTGTACAACGCGTATGAAGGCCCCTTCCCCTCCCTCCCCATCCTCCGTTTGGCCTTATCTGTATAACTGATAACCCTGGGAAAAAAAAGTCGTGTGGGGGTTTTGATGTGATTCCTGAATACATGCAAGGCCTATTTTTCACTGCTAGGGGTTGCCTTTGGTGTAAAAGTCCTCGGTGTTCCAGAGGATTAATGAACTCCTGAGTCTGTGGATTTTGATCTGCAAGATTTTCCTACCGCTCATTTGTGGGGCACGGCGACTACATTTGGGACAGTTTTTCAAATATGAATTAACTGGCTGTAGGTTCAACCATTGCCAGAGCACCATCGGCAGCAGACAAGATATTATTCAGTGGAATTCTTTTTTTTTAAAAAAGGTATTCCAAACGTCAAATACAGATTTTTCTTTAATTGTCCGTTTCTAATGTTCTTGCAAATAATAGTTCTTGACAAATCTTTTCATCTTTTATGAAGCAAAAGTGCCAGAGGTAAAGACTCATTTGTTGGTAAAAAAAAAGACGCATGAAGTTATAAAAAGTTTCAAAAGTAGTCGTCAAACATCATTTGGGCGATTCATCTCTTACACTGTGTTATTTCTCAATGAGACTTAAAATAATTTCAGACCGCAGCGATGGCACAGAGCGCAGAACCTCACCACCGTTGGGAAATATCAACCCTTTTCCAATAGTGTGCGGTTTTTCAGATTTAGCAATAAGTAGGAAATGTTGCATCAAGAGGTAACCCATCATTTTCTTGTTTTGCTGGGCCCAAACCATACCAGCCAAAGTTGAACATCTCGAATGTTGACCTCTAATCTTGAACATAAGATACATTTTCATCTTTTTCCAGGATGCATTTTGTAATATGTCCTTCTAATCGCGATGGTTTCATAGCTTTATGTGCATCTTTGGAAAATTTTAGACACATTGATAATGTCTTGTTTGTGGGTGATTGAATAAAACGTATTTCAAATACTCGTCATCATACTGTCTGGATTTCTTCTTTGATTCCAACATAACCTTTGGTAAAATATGCATAGATTCTGTTTTATTGCATTATTAATCATTGTGCGTGGGCAGGACTTCTGATTTTAAATTTTCAGCTTAAGGGGGCGGCGATGGTCCCAAAGCCCCCAAAAATTTTTTTTCAAAACCCCGCGCCCCTTTCCTTCTCACCGCTACCCGGGTAGTAGCCTGTTTGGGGAAACCCATGACCTAGAGGATAGGTTCCAACGTGGGGGGTAGGGCACCCAATGGAGCGAAATCCTTCTATAAAGGGGGGGTGGGTGGTGAGGGTGGGGGAGGTAGTGGATTAAAAGCAGTTGGGGGCGTCCAGGCGATATAGGTGGTGGTTTAAGGAAGAAATTGTCCGTCTACCCAGCGTGTTCGTAGCGCGTTGGACTACGAGTGACTATCCTTCTGTGTGTGCGGGTTCAATTCCGAGGGATGGCAGAAAAAGCCACAGATTCCCCAGATTACGGTGTTCGTGGCACCGAACCGAAGGGTTACGATGTCCAAGCACCGAGCGAAAAAGCCTGAAAAGCCCAAGAGCTTCTGGATCGGAAAAAAACCCAAAAACCAATATAGTTGAAATGAATGCGTTACAAAATGTATATCTGCAAGTGTGCGTTGGCCCGAACAAGTTTGGGAACCTATGATCTAGAGCCCGTTTCCAACGTGGGCGTAGCCCCCCTGGGGCATTTTCATCGTTTAGGGGGCAATGGTCTCGTTCGGAGTTTAACCAATGTTCATGATGTTTCAAAACCGATATACTGACTTTGGGTGTCTGTTGACAAAAACGACGGTCCACAATAACTTTTTGAAATTTAAAAATCTTAAATGAATGGAAAGTACTTATATCTAGGTACATTTTTACCTCCTTTTAACAAAGCTTTTAAAGAGGAAAGGATGTGTTATTGTGTTAAAATCGAATCATATAAAAACAAACTGTAATGTGTCTGTCATTGCCAACCTTGTCATGAAGTCCAAAATGAGTTTATATAGTGCAATCTTGAGTATGTAATAGTATTGGTCAGAGCCACGCATATCATATTTTCCCCATAGAAAGCAGGTTTTGAAGTTTGATTTGGCTTGAATGTTAGGTATGATGGGAAAAGAAACTAAGAAACATCAAGGTGGTTTGACTCAAATACAAGTTATGGGGCCCTTAGTCTGATTACCAGAGTAATAGATACTCACTGTGCAGCTGGATTTACAGTTGTCCAGAGACATTTTGTAGTTGTATAGTTAACGAAGACGCATTTATAAATGGATTAAAGTAGAATGTCATGAGATCTTTTTTTTTCTATGTTTAGCGACAGATTGAGAAGGCATGGTCGGAACATACATTTTTAGACAATGACAGAAGAATGTCATAGTCAAAGAGAGAAATCTTTTCAAGAGAGTAACAGATGTGGGAAATCGCAGTCCTGAGAACAACGTTTTGGAATAGTAAAGAAATAGAATATTTACCCAAAATATACACGATGGATTTTAAGAAGAGGGAATAATAGTGCAGATAGAGCCAAGTACAGAACAGCTTTGAGGTAGCTAGAATAAAAATAGAGAACTAGACACAGAACAGCTAAAGTACAGGACTGTTAGACCAGATTATACGAGAAAAGCAGAAGAGTCCGAAGAGCTTCACGTAGAAGATATAACTATTGGAGGTTAGAATTTATCAGAGCTAATTAGAAGAGAACCCCGCACACTTTTTCAGAAGAGAAGATTTGACCACATAAATGTGGATATAAATATTGTTAATAATTTTAATTTTATTCAAATAGTCATGTTATAATAATCGAATTTGCTCAAACATATATCACCGGATGTGAAATATTACTATATTAATGTATTCCAATTAATGTCTTTTACGCCAACAATGCTTGACCAACGAATCAATGAAACGAGGTCGTTTTTGATAAAAGGTTTATCAAGCAAAGAACAACAGGAGGATAAATTAAAAAAAAAAAATTGACGACCAAAACATGTCCATTTGTTTTTAAATTTGTCACCCAGTTGTTTGTTTGCTTGATAAAGGCCTTGTTGGTAGAAACGTTGCTGTATTTTGTCATTGTTTTTGTAATTTGTAAAACTACAGTACTTTGGGATTACGTGTTTCACAATCAAATAGTTTTACTTACAGCCTCATCTGTTTTGTGAATATTTGTCTTGAAGAGCATTTGAAGGCGAAACATAGTGCTCATATTAATTTAGATATGAATTACTTTCAAACTTTAAAGACACATTTTGAAAAAAGAGCAACATTAAAGTCCCTGTTACTGCTCATACTGCAACTGTCAATCGTATTTTTAGGATAGTTATCAAATTTCCTTACCATTGCTAAATGTGAAAAAACATAATATAGGGGAGAATTTAATCAAACCATCAATATCATTTCTTAAAACGGTTCTGGAAAAAAAATACCAAGAGATGAAAGCTTTCACTCATTAACAATACTGTTAGAATAGAATAGACAAATGAATGGAGATATTGAAATACAACCTGTTGAAAAGCTGAAAACAAGAAAATTATAAGTGCAACTTGATGAATCAAATTTGAGAGACAGTGTTGATAAGTAGTATTGATAACTTACGAAGATATATTGATAATGGGGGTTTTGCTAAGAAATGTTGTTCTGTAAATCATTAGAAAGCACCCTACCTCCAAAGATATATATATTTAAACTAAAAATTACTTATATGTCATAATATACCAATGAAAATCTTGTTCAGATGGTACTAATAATATGATAGGCAAGAAAAATAGCTGCTTAAAATTGCTGAAAGATGAGAATCCAGAAATGCTTTTTGCGCATTGTGTTATTAACAGGAATTGGTAGCTAAAAATATTTCACCTGTTCTAAACGAAGTACAAAACAGTATAAAGTTATCGATGCTATTAAATCTAATGCCAAATGTGAGGTCTCTTCATGCTATTTTGTGAAGAACAAAATACAGATCATGTGAGACTTTTACTTTCATGAAGTAAGATGGTTTGAAAGGGAACTGCTTGACAATATTTATGGAACTATTTGAGACTCTTTAAGCGATTTGATACTCTTTAAGTGATTTTTGGCGACAAACCTGAATAAAAATCTGTTAACGGTCGATAGTAAAGCATTTGTGAGTTGCCGATATCTTTTAATGAAAACAAAAATATATTATGTTATGTTATGTTATGGGTCGACGTCATGGCACATTGGGCATTCCCATTCGTGCTCTGTCCTCGTTGCAAGCCATCCCGAAGTCCATTTGCCTCACAGTACCCATGGGGAAGGATTACTATATCTCTCTCTCTACCACGAAGACGACACTGTCTGGCATGTCCAAACTTAACGCCTAAATATATTTTAAAAATATTATAAAAATATATTAAATAACCACCTTTTAAGGAAAAAAAAAACCTTTTTTGATGGAAAAGCTAAGATATTTGGTTTTATTACCTTTATTGAACTATGTCAGAAATATATTTGCAACAAACATTTTGAAGAGTTTCATTGGCTCCAGAAATTTAATTGACTGATACCGCATACTAATACTTGTTATTTTCGATCATTTGAAAATTATCCATTGATTTAAAAGAAAGATTTTCTGATTTGAAACAAATTGATTACAGTCAATGTTAGTGGATTTGTTTATTTCAAATATGCAGTATCAAGAAGAACTCGCAGATATGCAAAAAGATGAGCAGTTAAAACTTCATTTAATATAAAGGAGCGAGCATGGCTTTGTGAGGAAACAGAAATCAAATATACAAATTCAACCAAATGTGCAAGAAAACTTATTACCATTTCTATCTTCATATTTAGTTGAATGTGGATTTAGTGTCATAACTGATTGTTTCTAAAAAAAGAAATTGTGAATATAAAACAATGGGAGACTTGAGATGAAGTAATCAAATTGGGAAACCCAACATAAAATCTCTTTGCAGCTTCTATCAATCGCAAGGATCTCACTAAGTGTAAGTAATAAATAGTTACTAATAATAAAAATAATATAGAAAAATACATCATTAAAATGATATCGTACTTGAATTTCTGTTCTCCATTATATGTTTTGAAAATGTACTTACTGTTTTTTCCTCAACAATTTCCTAGTGATTTCTTCCTAAAACCTATCATTTAAGTTTTTTCAGTGAACAATTCAATTTTTTGAAAATAAATGTTTGGGATATGTTATATAGGAAGGGGGGCATACATTTTTAAAAGGCTTTGGTGGGCATGGCACAAAAAGGTTGGGAAACACTGATCTAGAGTGTTGACATGGACATTTTATATATATTTTTGCCATACATGGTCAATTTTCAAATGATTATATACGTGACCCTATGAGTACCCTATGAGTCATAGCGCAGCTATTTTAAAACTACAACAATTAAAAATAATCTCCATCCTTAATTAAAAAGTCTAATCTCCATCCTTAATTAAAAAGTCTAATCTCCATCCTTAATTAAAAAGTCTAATCTCCATCCTTAATTAAAAAGTCTAATCTCCATCCTTAATTAAAAAGTCTGTAACGGTAAGGGAGGCGGATGAATCATAATGATCAACGACTCACAAAGCGAAAACAGCAAAGTGTGGGGCACACATGAGGCCCTTTCAGGACATACAAATGATTTGTGGCTGACCCTCGTGGAAGAAATTGGGACTTCACTACGTACAACCAAAGACGTAGCAATGAAGCAAAAACATCCATCTGAAGACAAACAATACATGAAAACAAGGAACAGACACATTCGATTTGCAACATGGAATGTTAGAACCTTACACCAAGAAGGAAAACTAGACAATTTAATACTAGAGACAACAGATATGAAGGTAGATATTATGGGAGTCGCAGAAACAAGATGGAAAGGCGAGGGATACACAAGAAGAGATGACTATATATTTATACATTCAGGAGGAGAACATCTTGAGCGTTCTTGGCAAAGATTAAACATATCACAAAGAGTGATTAAAATTGGTTGTAAAGAACGTACGCAAAGAAGAAGAAGAAGATCATGAGCGAGGAGTAGGTATGCTTATAAAAAAAGGAAATAGAAAATACATCAGTGGTTATTGGACGTATAACGACAGAATGATGCTTTTAAAGATCAGAGCAAAGCCATTCGATATAGCAATTATCCAAACATACGCTCCAACATCAGACCATGCAGATGAAGAAATCGAAAAATATGAAGATTTACAACACATTCTCAAACAAGAAAAGACAACTGACATACTAATTAATTATAATGGGCGATATGAATTCAAAAATTGGCAAGGGCAAATACAAGAATATTGTAGGATAATACGGACTAGGTGTGAGGAATGAACGAGGAGATAGGCTTATCCAGTTCTGTGAAGAAAATAACATGGTTATATGCAACACATTTTACCAACAAAAATCTAGGAGATTATACACATTGAAAAACCCAGGAGATAGAAAAAGGAACCAGATAGATTTCATCATGATTAGGAACAGATTTTAAAATAATGTAATGAACACCAAAACATATCCAGGAATAGATATAAATTCTGATCATAATCCAGTGATGATCAAACTAAATATAAAACTAAATAAGATAGACCAACCAACAAGAAAGGAGCCACATATAGAATATATCAGCACTTAAACAATCAGAGATACAATAAAATAATGTAATGAACACCAAAACATATCCAGGAATAGATATAAATTCTGATCATAATCCAGTGATGATCAAACTAAATATAAAACTAAATAAGATAGACCAACCAACAAGAAAGGAGCCACATATAGAATATATCAGCACTTAAACAATCAGAGATACAACAGAAATATTGTGTGGAAGTAAAGAACAAATATGAATGCCTAATGACAGAGTGCTTAGAACAATACAGAAGAGAAAATCCTGAAGAGAAAGTAACCAATAAATGGGTTTGCTTAAAACAGAGTATACAAACTGCAAACAAAAACCAGCCTGTAAAAGAATCCATGAAAAATCAAATGTGGATGACTGATGAAATATTAGAAAAAATGGCAGAACGAAAGAAAGCCAAGAACACCTAAATTATACAATTTTAGACAACGAAATACGCAACATGCACAGAACCACAAAAGTAAACTGGTTAGAAACAAAATGCAAGGAAATAGAAGATATGGCAGAAAAAAACAGGACCAGAGATATGCACAGAGAAATAAGACAAATGACAAGTAAGAAAAATAATATAAAAGGTGGAGGATGTATCAAAAACAACAATAATCAACTTTTGTTTGATAAAACAGAAATATTGACAAGATGGACAGAATATGTAACGGCTCTATTTGATGATCAAAGAAGCAGTAAACGGAGTATACAGTGCAATGACGGCCCAAGAATATTAAAATCTGAAGTTGTAAGAGCAATCGAAACAATGAAGCGAGGAAAGGCTGCAGGTTTGGACAATATTACTGTGGAAATGTTAACCTCCTTAGAGGATTTTGGTATTTCCACCATTAGAGATTTGTGCAATGATATATATAACACAGAATATATACCAAGAGACTTGAAGACATCAGTATTCATACCACTACCCAAAAAGCCCAAAGCACAGGAGTGCACAGACTATAGTACAATTAGCCTGATGAGCCAGATAACAAAAATACTACTCAAGATCACACATGAAAGAATTAAAAACAAGATAGACATAGAAGTAGGAGAAGAACAGTTTGGCTTTAGAAAGAACAGAGGAACAAGAGAGGCAATACTTTGTATAAGACTACTCGCTGACAAGTATATAGAAGTGCAAAAAGTATCTACTTGTGTTTCATTGATTATAGCAAAGCTTTTGACAGAGTCCAACATGAAAAGCTAATCATATGTCTACAAGAAATAGGCCTAGATGGGGATGATATCATACTTATAAGTAACATATACTGGGAACAGACAGCAATAATAAAATATGAAAATAGCTACCTTTCCCTACATAGACATAAAGAGAGGAGTGAGACAAGGATGCATTCTGTCACCAAGCCTATTTAACATCTACACAGAGAAAATCTTCAAACAACTAGAGGGAATGCCAGGACTCAAGATCAATGGGAAAATAATAGACAACTTAAGATATGCAGATGACACAGTATTGGTAGCAGAAAATGTATGTCTTGCAAAGTGTGTGTTGTCCTGAAACAGTTTGGGAACCTATGATCTAGAACAGTGTTTCCAACCTTCTTGTGCCATGCCCACCAAAGCCTTTCAAAAATTCATTTGCCCCTATTTAAAATATAAACAATTGTTAATTTCAAAATTGAATTGTTTACTGAAGAAACTTAAATGATAGGTTTTAGGAAGAAATCACTAGAAATTATTGAGGTAACACAGCAAGAATTTTCAAAATATATAATGGAGAACTGACATTCAAGAATGAAAAAATTTTATTGACCGATTTTTCTATATTATTTTAATTATTAGTAATTATTTATTATTTACATTTATTGAGATCAATGTGCTTAATGCATAGAGATTTTATGTTAGTTTCTAATTTAGTTAGCTTCAGCATCAAGTCTCCTCGTTGTGTTACATCCAGCCGATTTCTTTTTTTTTTTTGCGGCAGCAAATCATTTATTGCACTAAATCCACATTCAGCTAAATATGAAGATGAAAATGTTAACAATAGTTTTCTTGACATTTGGGAATTTTGGGATATTTGATTTCTGTTTCTCACAAAGCCATGCCATGGCTTTTATATTAGATAAAGTTTTAACTGACTCATCATTTGCATTTCGTGAGTTCTTTTTGATATTGCATATTTGAAATATCAGACAAATACTAACATTGGCTGCAACATGAAGGCTGATCTGCAGTTAAGCAGCTGATAGAAGATAATGCAAGGGGATGATGATGTTGTTGTATATACCGATGGGTCGGTTCAACGTGGTGAGAAACCCGCGGGTTTCTTCAAGCGCATGGTAGGGTTGTTGCAGAGCGAAGTGGGGCATACAGGACAACTACTTCTAGTATGAGGATGGAGGGTTGGGGCCCGTTACTGCTCCCCTCCATTGGATTTCTGGGCCCTTCTTTACTGGGGCAGTTGTTGTATCTGACTTCAGTCGATGCTTCACAAGATCCAGAAGGGCAGGTTTCGGTATGAGGGGATGTCGTCTATAGAAGTTTCTAACCCCAGCGGCTTACGTGGATATACTTGTCCTGGGCATGCGGGTGTTTACGGTAATGAGAGAGCGGACAGGCTTGCATCAACAGCATCGATTGTTGGGAGTTGAAGATGAAAAGGGGGGATGTTCTTCGGTCTCTTCGCGACTCTCTGTTGGATGAGGACACTAAAATCGATGTGAATCGACGGGGCGATTAAGCATTTTGGGAGTTACCCGTTGTTCGTCGAACGGGATGCCTGAGAGGAGAGGAGAGGTGTGTTTAATTAGTGAGCCACATGAACCATCAGTATGCATACTCTTCGATATCTGTTGGGGAGACTGAGCACCAATGGGTCTGCCCGGGGGTGCAATGACGCAGTTTAGTAACCAATAACCAATAACCAAAAAGCAACATCCTAGTTGGAAAATCAATTTGTTTCAAATCAGAAAATCTATCTTTCTCATATCAGCAGATATAATTTTCTAATGATCGACAATAACAAGTATAGTGGTATCAGTCATTTCACATTTCTGGACCCAAAAAACTTTCAAAATTTTTGTTGTAAATATTTCTGACATAATTTAATAAAGGTAATAAAACCAAATATCTTCACTTTTGCATAGACATGAATGTTATTTAAGTCATGAGTGAAAATTGTCCAACAACAAAGCAAAATCTCAAGCCAAAATTATCATCAATAATGAAGGCATTGAGAACGTCACATATCTTGGTTATAATTACCAACAATGGGGATTGTAGGAAAAGTTGAAGACTAGCCATGGTTTTTCCCGAGGGTGGTCAGCATTAAGAAACTTTGACACGACACAAGCAAAGAAACAAAAGTAAGACTTCTGAGAACATGCATATTCCTGTGGTAAATATGGATGGAATCGGGGCCATAATACAAACATTAACGAACAAAATTGAAGCTTTGAAACAAACACGGTGATATCGAAAGTTCTTAGAACATCATGGACAGAGAAGAGGAATAAACAAAGACATCCTACAAGACCTGCATATCAAGGACCATTGGTTCATAAATAGCAACATGTCCCGGAAGATGAAATATTTGGACATACTGAATGCCACAGTGGTCTGGAGAGAAAGGTATGGGAAGGCATGGTTCTTGTAAGACGAGACAGGGACGATCAAGACGAAGGTGCAGCAGGACGTAAATAAAATGAACACGACGTTAGAAGAAGCAGGAGAACTTACAAGAGACAGAGAGCTTTCAGGCGGGCTGTGATGAATGCGATGTTCCAGAAGAGACATGCTACTATTTGAATATAACATATTTACTTGTAGAAAAATAGTGATGGTCATTTATAACACATTACATCTATCCTACTATTTTAATATGGAAGATATTGAGAATCTTCTTCTTCTTCGACCGCTCCATATCGACCACTGTTTAACCACACTATAGAATTTTATGCGATCTAACTCGAAGAGTGATTGTACGTTGTGCCAGTTATGCGCCTACAAGTAGGCCAGCACATCCGGTTTATGCATGCTTTTATTTACTAGGTATCTTCCTATGGTCTACATCAAGTCGCCTCTACGACATGCATTGTAGGTCGCAGTGGTACTATTCTTTGCTTCCTTGTGGGCCCAACCATCATATGGGTGATATATTGAAAATGATACAACTCAAAATATTATTTTGGTCTTATAAATGACGTATTAGGAATGTGCAATGCGTAATCTTTATATGCAATTATCACATT
This sequence comes from Arion vulgaris, assembly GCA_020796225.1. Classification (NCBI taxonomy): domain Eukaryota; kingdom Metazoa; phylum Mollusca; class Gastropoda; order Stylommatophora; family Arionidae; genus Arion; species Arion vulgaris. The sequence continues at coordinate 29,323 of JADZMA010000443.1, forward strand.
AGATTTACACTGGCAATTATCGATATTCATATGATACTGCATTCCGTAAACAATAAAATGTTCTATTTCTCATCAATTACATCTTTTTCATTATTATCACAAATTATAATTTGATCTAGCAATACTCAAGAATGCACTCTATAAATTCATTTTGGTCTTCATGACAAGGTTGACAAATGTCGGATACAATCCGGTTAACAAAAAAACGACTCGATATTAAACCAATAACACATGCTTTCCAGCTTACAAATCTTTGTTAAAAGGAGTTTAAAAATGCACCCAAATATAAGTATTTTGGTTTCCTGAAGTTTTTTAAACTTCAGTAACGTGATTGTGAAGCAACATTCGTTTATGTCAAGATATCCAAAAAAGCCGGTATATCAGTTTTACAACATCATGAACATTAATTAAAACTTTGAACGAGTTCATTGCCTCCCTGAACAATGAAAATGCCCCCTGTAGGGCGTGGGTACCACGGTGGAAAAGAGGGATTTAGAAGAATAAATTGTGCGCTATGTTTATATTGCCTTCCGGTTTAGTGTTTTTGTCTTTATTATGACTCGTTTATGAATAATAATTGAGCACAGTGTGACTTTTTATTCTCATCGGTAACAGCTGGAAGTCAATGACAATGCTGTCTTCGGAACGTTTTGTCTATAAGGTGTTCTTGTAAAGTTAGAACTGTTCTTTGCAGATTGTTCTTGCAAGGTAGACTGTTTCATTAGATTGTTCCTGCAAGGTAATGACTTTCTCATTAGACTGTTCCTGCAAGGTAATGACTTTCTCATTAGACTGTTCCTGCAAGGTAATGACTTTCTCATTAGACTGTTCCTGCAAGGTAATGACTTTCTCATTAGACTGTTCCTGCAAGGTAATGACTTTCTCATTAGACTGTTCCTGCAAGGCAATGACTTTCTCATTAGACTGTTCCTGCAAGGTAATGACTTTCTCATTAGACTGTTCCTGCAAGGTAATGACTTTCTCATTAGATTGTTCTTGCAAGGTAAGGTCTGTTTCTCATTAGAGTTATAGTTCGATTCAAAATTTGTGAACACACTAAGGTTTTTAAATGTACAAAATCTACATGATGCATATTAGTAATTTTTTGCAGGCAAACTTATATCTCCACAACCTACTGAATTCATGTTTTAATATTGTAGGTAGCTTGGTTGCTGTAAAAGTCGTTTTTGTTATAAAATTTGCATAAGCACAACAAAATGATCATCAGAGTTTAGAATTTACAGTAATACACAAAATGGTGGCGAATGTTTGCAAAGACGTATCCCTATTACATATTATAAAAAGCAATGTGACATAGTGAACATTACTTCATGAGTATACGTTATGTTGATATTATCTTTGGCGATCAAATTGACGTATCTTTTGTAGTTATTTAAAAAACGGGTTTAATAGCCGAAGGATTGACTTCATTGCACCGGGTATTTACCCCATACGGCTCGGTCCCTCTCAGCAGAAATGGCACGTCACTTGCCGAGAGTATTGCACAAAGCACGAACTCCATAGCTCCGGCAACAATCCTAGGGTCTCTGGAAAAAAACTGCACTCGTGAACAGAATGACGCGGTCCGGATTCGAACCCACGACCTTCGACTCACAAGGCAAAGGGCTTAACCACTCAGCCACAGAGACCCCATTTGTTTATCTGTGTGTTCAGTGTCCATGACTCGCATCCGTGTGTCAGTATTCATTCTATGTAGCACTGAATAACTTGCACTTTGTGATGTAAAAGTCCTAACACGTGATACCCTCGTAAAAATAGATATAAAGTACTGGAACAAATGTGAAGAGCATGTGCTCCGAGATGAAGAGACATATTGGCAACGAGATGGTTTGTATTTCTCCAGCCCGTAGCAGTAGTCTTCTTCTTCTTTGCGTTCGTTCTTTACGACCAATTTTAATCACTCTTGTGATATGTTTGATCTTGTCAAGAACGTGTATACGTTGCACATTGGTTTGGTAGGCCCTAAACGCTTAGACTTCTACACGTTTAGGACACATGCATCCGATTTCAGCAAACCTCCTTAGTCGCCTCTTACGACATGCGTGGCAGTAACAGTGGTTCTATTCTTACACCCGAAATTTGGGCCCGGTAACCACTGGGCAGCAGTAGTCAATCTCTCGACTCTTCAGACTCTGAATATAATAGCTGAGATCCCAGTTGCTTTCAACTTCATCAATTGCTTCACAATACAAGGGACTGGCAACAACTACTAAAGGTCATTTGCTTCCTTTGAGAACCTGGGTTACACACCGAGGAACCGAGCCTATGGAGTAAAACCTCGATGATAAACTTCAATAGTTCGTTCCAAAATTCGTTCCAAAATTCGTTCCAAAATTGCTGATCATCTTTATCGACCGATATAAAAATCATCCACTTCACAGAAATTCTTGATTTTTATATTTTTAGATAGGTAACAGTGACGACGTTCCAAAAGTATTTTGTGCCCACCCAAAACTTTAGTTATGTAAGATTTGAATTATATGTTATTACTAATTTAATAGCGATGTTGATTTGGTATGATTTTAGAATGTTAAAAGGTACGAAAGTGAAGTATTGACGTCAAGATGCCAATGTGCGCTCCAGTCGCAATTCATCAGTAGTTAAAATCGGGAATCCTGTGAAATTAATCATTTTACACTGTATGTGAAAGATTGTCATTGGCGTGTCACAAACCATTTATTGCATTACTTGGAAGCGGAAGGTACTATTTTATTATCAGTATTAGAAATGAGTTTGAAGTGTAAATTCACTACCATACAGAAGGTGACTGCACAACTGTATAGCTACTTCTGCAGAGAAGCCAGACGTGGTGGTTTATATCACAACTTACAAGACCCAAAGAGGAGAACACAACATGCTCTTGGTATAAGTAGAATGTCATTTTGCTGTTGGATAGAACAGGACTGTAGTGATGAACGTAAGGAACACAGAAAAGGCCGGAAACGGAAAACTGACGATTTCGATAAAGATGTTATTGTGAGAGAGATTCATAAAATGTTTAAGGCCAATGATGTGGTTACACTACGCAAATTGAAATCACGTCTGCGAATTAAACGTGATATTGATATATCTAAAACCGCCTTATGGAGAGTTGTTAGGTGCAGCGGTTTCACTTTTCGGAAATCTAGTACAGGTCGGAATATAGTTTGTGAGAAAACGCATCTGATATCTGCACGATGCAAATGTTCGGGAGATACGGAAACGTAGGACGGAAGGTTACGATATTGTATATCTGGACGAATCGTGGTTAAATGCTCACCATACGGTTGATAAAGAATGGCAATCACTAGACGGAACTAAGAAAAGGGAAATTCCAAGCAGCAAGGGGCAACGCATTGTGATAGGTCATGCAGGCAGCAAAGCAAATGGTCTTGTCAGTGGTGTAGAACTTCTTTTTCAAGCACTGTCTACAGATGGTAGGGACTACCACACCAAAATGAACGGACTTATTTTCAGGGATTGGTTAGCGAACATACTTCTGCCTGCTCTGGATAGGCCGTCGTGTATTGTAATGGACAATGCCTCTTATCATAATGTAGTGGCGCATGCAGACAAAATTTCCACCTCATCAAGCACAAAACAAGACATCATGGCGTGGCTTGCAAAAGAAAATATATCGTTTTGTTGCAACAATTTCAAAACTGAGATGTTGCAACTGGTGAGACAGACTAAGAAGTCAAAGATTTTTATAATCGATAAAGTCATTGCTGAACACGGCCACATTTCTCTTCGATTACCACCTTACCATTCACATCTCAATCACATTGAACTTGTGTGGGCTGCAGTCAAAGGTCAAGTTACAGCAGTAAACAAGACTTTCAAACTTTGTGATGTAAAAGTCCTAACACGTGATGCCCTCGCAAAAATAGATATAGAATATTGGAACAAATGTGAAGAGCATGTGCTCTAAGAAGAAGAGGCATATTGGCAACGAGATGGTTTGTATTTTCTCCAGCCCGTAGCAGAGTTAATCTCTTTGACTCTTCAGACTCCTAATCTAATAGCTAACATCCCATTTGCTTTCACCATCACCAATTGCCTCATACAGGACTGGCAACAACTGCCAAAGGTACATAAATTTGATCGCCAAAGATAATATCAACATAAAAACACCCATGAAGAAAAAGCTAACCATGTCACATTGCTTTTTATAATATGTAATAGGTTAAGCCTTTGCAAACATTCGCCACCATTTTGTGTATTACTGTAAATTTAAACTTTGATTATCATTTTGTTGTGTTTATGCAAAATTATATAACAAAAGACGTTTTTTTTGCATCAACTAAGCTACCTACCAATTAGTTAAACATGGATTCTGTAACCTCGTGAGGTATATAAGACTGCATGCAAAAATTACTTATATCCATCAGATAGATTTCGTACAAATTAAACCTTAGTGTGATCACGAATTTTGGAACGAACTATAGATACTTTGTCTGTTTGAGAATGATAATCTTGTCTGCGTACGGTTACTTAAATTCAGACATTTATGTCGCCGTAGGTTACCGTAGTTCTCAACGGGAGCAAAGAATAGTATCACTGCCACCAACAAGGGATGTCGTAAGAGGCGACTGAGGTAGGGCCTAGAGAAGTCCCGTAGTAAATAAAAATAATCGCAGAAATCGGATGTGCTGGCCTAGTTGTAGGTGCATAACTGGCACAACGTACAATCGTTCTTAGGTTGGGATCACATACACATCACAAAGAGTGGTTTCTCTCTCTCTCGCGATCCCGGCCTAGACTGATGAACCAACTTTTATCATGAATTTTCCCGGGGTTTTTTAGGACCCCGTTCTCCGTACATTTCTCGCGAAGCTCTGTTTTTTTAGGCCAGGTTTTTTTTCTTATACCTGCTGTTTGTTGACAATCTTGCAGAACGTGTTCTGCCGTCATGTCTGCCCTTTTGCAGGGGCACAGGCTAGTTGTGCCAATTTTAAATTTGTGAAAATGTGGCGCGGAGCTTGTTGTATGGTACGGAGGCGAAGTATGGCAATTTGTTCCCAGAGACAGACCATAGTATCCGTCTCTGTTGTTATGCTGGGGATCGTCTTTTGTCCATTTGTCTCTGTAGTGCCAGTCGATGGTTGTTCGGGTTTCCCTCATAACTGATCTCGAAATCAGACTGAGGTAGTCGCCTGCCTTCTTTAGCTAACTTGTCGGCATCTTCATTTCTGCTTATATTGCAGTGCGATGGGATCCACTGAATGACAGTGCGTTTGAGTGTGTGCACTAATGCGTCGAGGGTCGCTTTGAGTTCTGTTTTGCATGCGCTTTTGAGTGCCGTGATGACCGATAGAGCATCGGTGAATATCACGACTTTGTTCCGAGAGGTGCCTCTTCTCTTTAAGATCATTTCGGCCGCTGTTCTTTTGCCTCTGCCCAGTAATTTGAGTATTTGCTTATGGCAATCGCTTTGGTGACCGTCACTTTCTTTGAGAGTTTAAACACTATTCCTCCTCTACCGTCGCTGATTGCTTTCCCTAGCCGATCCGTCAGTATACACAGCATCCATTATTTTCGGGGTACTCGGTGTTAATGTTTTTTTCTGTCCCGCTCTTTTTTCGACGTTTACTTGCGCCCTTTTTCAGATGCCTGATATT